>JAMALC010000151.1:22614-44607 GCA_023628275.1 Rhodotorula sp. M30-05A-2 | reverse complement strand
ATGATAGGGCTGCAGCGAAGAAGAATGTTACAGCAGTTGCCCGATGAAGCTGTTCAGGCGTTAATTTAGTAGATGAACGAATCTTATCTACACCCTGAATTGTTAGATGTTCCTTAGCTTTCATCATTGAATAGATAGTACATGCATCTAAGAAGTCGCAGTATTTACGACCTCGTAGGGTGTGTACAGTGAAGATAGATAGTAGGATAGCTAGTTGCTCTTGTGACTTGATAGTTAGTACATAGGCACGATACAAAAGGCGCGGCTGACCGGTCGGACCCGCATGAGAGCCAGCAATGCGTCGTTTGGAGCGCTGTACGAGCGATTGATCGCAAGGAGGTGCTGCAGGATCTTGTAGAGTAGGGTGCGGTTCGAGAGGACTTCGAGGACAGGCATGCGAGCGGGACGAGGCCACGTCTTTGGAATCACCGCAGGCGGATTTGGGCGAGCATTGGCTGCCGTCATGCGCTGCGCGTTCTGGGCTAGGTTCTGGGTTTTTTTGGGCCTTGGGCGTGACGTTTGTTTTTGCTGAGAAGGACGAGCATGCGGGAGAGAGCAAGTCAGCGTCGTCGATACGGGAGCACAGAGAGGAGCCCAACGTACCCGGACCATGACGTAGACTTCTGAGCTCGCACGTATAGAGGACCTCTGAAGCGGACGTGTGAGGGAAGCGAGGTCGAGTCAGTTTTCAAATTTCATCGCTTTGAGGGCGGCTTCTCTCCTTCCCCCGCCACAACTGTCGGCGCCTGCGCGCACTGATTTAGCTACAGAAGAACCCGCACACGCTGCAGACGCACCCACACGACCTTTCCGCCACCAACGTCCCTCCTCCACCCACCTTGCTCGCTGCTTGCACCGCCACCGATCACGCGCCCTCGACAGCGCGCGCTCGCCTGCCTCTTGCGCGGGAGGGAGAGCAGCGGCAACCAGTGCTCGGGCTTGACATCAAAGGACACCGGATGGACCCGGCGTTGCAGCGCGAGCGGAGCGGGCTGTCGCACCTGGGACCGATCGGACGCCAGCGTTGATCTCGCCGCCGAGGGCATCCGGCGGGGGAGGCGGGTGGCTAGCGGTCAGCTCGCAATGCCACTCGTCTTGCCTCGTCGGACAGTGCGACCACCAGGAACCAGGCTGAGGTCGCCGGTCCCTCGGCACAGGGGTTGGCAATGACGTACCGCTTCGCCTACCAGAAGAAGTGGACAAAAGGCCCGCTGGCTACAAGCAAAGCATGCCCATGTACATCTAAGATCCCTTGATGGTCGACTACGCCCTACGACGCGGTTTCGGTTTGTTGCGGGCGAGACCGACTCCGGACCGTGACACCCGGCAAAGGCCACTCGCCGAATCTGGCAAGGACGCTTGAGGGGGGGCGGGAGAGCCTCGACGTGGCGGACGGTCCTCCAGTGGTCAACACACGATGGGGAGCGCCTCGCCGCGCCGAGGAGTGCCGCCGCACGGGAACCAGGCCGAGGCGGCCTCTCTCTCGCTTTCCCCTGTCCAATGCTGGAGCCAGCGTGTGGCTCTTTGACCCGGAACGAGTGCACAATAAAGTCTCGGTGCTTTCGGCTCTCGCAGCAAACGCGAAACTCGCAGTCACTGCCAAGAGGGCGTGCATCCGTGCACGCGACGGGGCATTTCCCGCCCGCTCGAATACCGACAGTCGACATCCGGACAACCCTTGCAGCCAAGGGCGAGCAGGTCTGCACTACACGGCATTGACTGGAAACATCACCCTCATGCGACGAGGGGCGGCCGGCGCCGCAGCAGGCGGGATGGCCGCCGCGGAGGTCTCCGAGATACAAAATGTAGGGGATCCTTATGCATTTTTTTCTTCTGTTGACTAATTATGTTCCTCTGGCGACGACGATCATGGGGAACCAACTCCGAGGGTGCTAGCTCCCGTCCTCGCCGAGATAGCGCAAGATTCGCGGCCGGCGCACATTGGGCTTTGATTTCGGACGCACCAAGGGCTGTAGCGCGTCTCTCGACTTTGCAAGTGGTCACAAAGACGCTGCTAGTTGGGCTTGTCCACTTGTCCGAACTGGCTATACTCTCCGGCGTACGCAGGCAATTGCTGCATTCGCAGTGAGAGATGCGGTCGCGGCTTTACACCTACAGCTCCCATCACCCGACAAGCCCTTCCGTTACCATGCACAGTGATCTCAAGGGACTGACTGGGTGTTTCCTTCCAGCTAGGCATCCGCGACGCCGGTCGAGTCCTTCCAAGTTCCGAGAGATGTCAAACTGCTCCGGACGGCCCACTTTGGCATTCATCCCACGATTCAAACGATTTCTTCATTCTTGACTCTATTAAGGCTTGCACTCTCTATCTACTGCACAGATGGTACCCGGCTGCCCTTCTTTATTGCTTGCGAATTACCGCTCCGCAATCGAATCGCTACCGAGGCCGTGACCGAGAGTCTCAATGATCGCTTCGTCGCTGCGGAAAGAGGTAGAGAGACATCAGCAAGCCTGCGTAATGCGAGATAGCGGCTAGAAAAAGGAGACGCAGTGGAATGCGCTCACCGCGTCTTTGCCCGTCCGCTTGGAGCCACCAAGGGCTAACCTCCCGACATCGTCGCCGAGCTCCTTGTTGACGCCGTTCCAGACCGCTCCCAGGCCGCGCGAAGGTCGTCAGGGGCCATCTTGAGAAGAGGGGTCGCAACCGAGAGGAAGTATCGGAAAGTCAGCCAAGCCCAAGAAACTCGAGTTCGCAAGAAGGGAGGCTCACCTGGTCAAAGCGGGCGGGCGTCCACTTGCGGGGCTCGTCGTCGAGCCACTGAGTGCACTGGACGCAGGTCACCAGGTGCCAGCGGCAGGATATGTCGAAGCCGGCCGAGACTTGGTCGCCGACACCCGTCGGAACTTGCCCGGCGACGAGCGAATCCATCTCGCCCGTCGGGACAAGCGACCACGTCGACGTCGTGCGGCTGGCGTTCGGGATGACGCGGATATAGTCCTGGAAGATGGCCTCTTCGAACCACAGGCGGGTGATGCAGCGAGCGAGGTCGATCATGGCGCGGTCTCGAACGCGGTTCTCCTTGTCGTCGAGGGTGTCGACCGGCTGGAACTGGCCGTTCTAGTTGACCTCGACGAGGTTCTGGGCGGTCCAGGCGCGGTTGCGACTGAAGAGGGCGCCGAGGGCGACAGGCGGAAGAGACGGTTCGAGCCGAGGACGGCCGGGTAGATCTCGCCCTGGACGTGCGTGCGGATCTGCTCGGCGTGGTTGCTGCCGTAAATCGGGGACAGGTCAAAGTACAGGCTCGCATGGTTAATGTCCAGGTGTTCGTGGTCCGTGACGAGGATGCTGTGCGTGATAGGGACGGCCTGCGCGCGCAATGACAACGGTCAGCTCCGGCCCGGGTCGGCGCCGCCGGGCGAGCTCGAGGTACACACGATGGCAATCGACGTGGACGAGACGTCCAGAGGGTGCGGGACAACGTTGTCGCGCCTCACGAGCGAGTCGAAGTCGGCGGCGATATCAGGGAACCTGGTCGGGAGCGGGTGCAGGTTCGGAGTCGGTCTGGCGTACGGCTGTCCGGCGGCACCGAGCTCGGGGGCGCCGGATCACATTGGTATCGACTCGCACATGCCGTCTGTCGTGCCGGATGAAGGAGAGCGAGAAGGGGCTCTTGATCCGAGATGTCTACACTCGAGACCTTGCGGCGAGAGAAAGTGTGCCTACTCGACCGAGGAAAGCCGGAGCGAGAAGGACAGCGGTCAGTTCGGTTCGACGGGAATGCGACACGCGAGCGAGGGACTCACGCGTGGCACTCATGTACCGCGAATTCAAGCCCAGCCAGAGCGAGGGAAGGTCGATGGGTCGAACGTGCGGACGTTCAGCGACAGCGAAGGCCGACTCGTCCGATAAGCTAGTCGAGCGGGTCGTACGAAGTGGAACCGAGGCCGTGATGATCGTGGATGGCAAACTTTCGGCAACGAGAAGTCGGAGTGAGGCCAAATTCGGATGCGAAACGGCGCACAAGCCCGCGAACTCCCCTCGCAAAGGGCGATCCGCGCAGTGTAGAACTTGAAGTAAGTCAGAGGCGACGGTTCCGGACACTGCAGGGGAACGCAAAGTGGTCGACGGCGGTGGGAAAGGCGGAGTTGGCATCCCGGAGCAGGACGAGGGGAGCAAGTCGAGGTCAGCCTACAGCGGAGGTTTCACGCGGCGCAGAGAATGTACGTACCTGCGACGATTATGCCGCGTAGGCGCACAAATCATGGAGGCGGTTCGCCGAGTTTGATGACAGGCGAGTTGCTGATGAAGACGGGGGCGAGCGGCAAGTAGACGGCGCAGCCAGGCGAGCGAGCGGGCAGAGCGCAGCGGTAAATAGCATAGCGATTGCGATGAGCTCAGGGAAAGTAGGCACCGAAGCAGAAGGTGTGATTCGCCGGGGCAACCCTGTCCGCTCCGAGAGTCGTCCATGGCTTGACAACCTCGCGCACCTCTCGACCTGCTTTGTTCGACTCGGGCGGCTATAGAATTGCAGGGCAGGCTTGCTACTACTGTTCGAGGCTGTTCTCACCGGACGACCGCTCGTCTCCGCTACAGCGAGCGGACTGAAGCTCGCGCGGCGCTCCGGTCGTCCCCAGCCGAGGCAAAGCACTCCCTTGACACCTCGAGTAGCTTCTTAAAGAGCGCGACGTAGGCCTCGAGACCGCCGGCGAGAACGAATTGACACGAGCAGTGTTTGAAGACGGTCCGGGCCCTCCGCAGACAGTGAGAGAGAACTGGTGAGTGTCGACCATCTTGGGAGACGACGGTGCAGGAGGCAAAGAAAGACTCGCCATCCAGGTACAGCTTCGTAACGAGGATGAGACTTTGCGCTGAGAACGCGAGGTTCGCCGGCAGATCGTGCGCGTTCAGAACTTCAGCTGCGCAAGAATCCCGCTCATGAAGCCGGCGATCTGCTGAGCGTCGGCGCGGTCGACCTTGCGGTGCGCAGCGTCGGGCGAGCGTCGGTGCACGAGCAGGTTCACGATCGCTGGATAGAGCGGGAGCATCATACGCGTGAATGTCTGCACGCCTTCGTGCACTGGCGGGCGAATGCGGCGTTGTGGGAGTCGAGATGACCTCGCGAGCGGCAACGTCTGCCGCTTGAGCCTACTAGCGCTCGCGCGCGACAGCAACGGCGGGAGTCGGCGCCTCGCCCTCTGGGCGTCCTTAGCGAGCTGCCGAGTCGCGGCCCTCGACGCCTAACCCGACCAGAAGCTCGTCAGACGGGTCGTCGCCGCGGTAGGCCTGTCCGATCCGCTGCAGAATTTCTGCTTGCGGTCCTTTGACGGTGAAGACCGAGATGATGGCCGTCGCCGCCTTGCCGTGCGCGTAGCCGAGGTTCGTAAAGACGTCCGAGAGCAGCGAGGTCGCGGAAACGCTTCTGCTGTGCCTCGAACTCATCGGCGGAGGGGTGGATCATGGCGGCGAGGGTCGACTTGCGGTCGCCGTCGTCGCTCTGCGTCGGCTCCCAGAACCACTTGGTGTCGTTGAGCTACTTGTCGGTCCGACCGAGGATGGCGGTCAACGCTTCGGCGGCCTTGATCTCGGACGAGATGCGGAACAAGGCGACGATCGAGCTGTAGCCGCCGTTCTTGAGCATGATGGCGGGCGAGCACGGGAGCTCGAGCAAGTCGAGGAGGAGGTCGAACGCCTTGCCCTTGTGCTCGATGAAATCTTGCGTGTGGCCGACGTTCTGGAACAGACCCTCGAGGAACTGCATACGGAAAAAGGAAGAGACCGAGATTAGCAAAACTGTGGAGAGACTAAAGAGGCGGGAAAGGTTACGCACGCGGCCGAAGACGTCGATGGCGTTCGTGACCTCGTTATCCTTGGTCTTTTCCTCGTCCGCCTTCTTCTTGTCCTTGGTCGCTTGCTCCTCTTCAGTTCCCTGGGCGGCAGCTTCTTGCATGGCCACATCTTCCGAGGTGGCAGCCGTCGTCGTCGTCGTCGCAGACGCGGTCGGCTGGAGGTTGTAGCCCGACTCGGACGCGGCCGGAACGTAATCGGAGCCCATCCGCTTGAACTCGACAAAGATGCTAAAGATCGTGTCGAGCATCTTGGCCTTGAGGGTCGGGTGGTGACGAACGAGTTCGTCGATGGCCGAGCCGAGGTTGACGGCCGAGTCGCGGTCGCGGAGGAGCACGTAGTGAGCCGGCGAGGTAAAGACGGCAAAGTATTTCGCGATGAGGTCGCGGGTCAGGAAGTGGTCGAGTCCGGCTTGGTTCAGGCAGAAGGCGCCGATCGCGTTCGCGACGGCTCGCAGGACATCGTTCGAGGCGGGGATGGCGCGCTCGAGCGAGTCGTACAGCGCGTCGGGGACCTTGGCCTCTTGCAACGTCGTGAGCGAAGTCTGCTCGTTGTGGACGAACGTCGCGGGAATATTGATGACGAGCGCAAAGACTTGCGGCCCAAGGATGAAACGGTTCTCCCTCACCTTCTTGACGCTCGCCAAGAGGGACGTGTCGATCAGGTTGCGGAGACCTTCAGTGGATCCCGACGTCGTCATGAGGCGGTGAATCGCTCGGAGGATGCTCTTGAGGACGGAACCGCGGTGGAATGAGAGTAAACCGGTCGAGTTCTCGGTGACGGTGACTTCGAGTTTCTCGGCCTCCTCACGGTGCTCCTCGACGGCGCCGTCGACCTCGCTCTTGACCCGACCGACGAGCGCAACGAGCCGTCCGCAGCGATGAATGCCGTGACGGCGTTCGTGTAGCCATTGAGGAAGCCGTCGAGGATGACGATGGCCTTGTTCGCGACGACCATCTGCACGTCACCGCGGCTCGAGATCTTGACAAAGTCGGGGAGGACATTGCCGATGCCGGCGCCGATCACCATCCGGCCGGTCGCCTGGTGCACGTTAATGTACGTGAGGACGTGGCCGGTCGCCTGGTGCACGTTAATGTACGTGAGGACGTTGAACAGCGCGTCGATGAACTCGGCAGTGCTCTCGGCTGCAAGGAGTCGCGGGTTCAGCGACTTGTACGTGCGGAAGAGATATCTCCGAGACGACGCACGCTCTGCCGTGTCGAGGTCCGGCACCGTCTCGCGGACGAGCTCCATCAGGACTCCGTGGCTGACGCTCGCGACCTCGGTCGTCTTGCCCTTGTAGCGCGCAATGGCCTCGAGCGCGTACAGCGCGACACTCTTGATCTCGTCGGGAAAGTCCCTCTCGGGAAGGACCAGCTCGGCGATCGGAGCGATGATGACGGGCTCGTAGAGGAAGACATTGGGTTGCGCGGACAGCTCGGATTAAGCGTGCGCAAAGACGGAGAGGGCGAGCAAACGGACGATGGCGAGGCGGTGCCGATCGGTCGGATCGGAGGAGCACAACGCCTTGCCGATGCAGATGCGCTGCAAGAGGTCGAGGCGGTCCGCCCCGGGGACCCGGTGCGCCGCGGTCGAGTCCAGCAGGATGTCGATCGTCGACTGTATCGACGTCCGCAGTTCGGCAAGTCGAGCGTCGGGAGACCCTCCTGGGGCTTGTCACTGCTCGTAATGACGCCGACGGCGGGTGTGTTCGGGGTGTTGGACAGGAGGGCCGAGCCCGAGGGCGCGGTCTCGCGGCTCGGCGTCGGGGGGTGTGGCGCAAACGAGGCGGTTCGCCGAGGCGGCGCCGGCGTCGAGACCGTCGTGCTCGTGGAAGCGGCAGCCTCGGCCGCTTCGACCTCCATTTCGTTCGCCGATTCGGGCTTGTCGTTGCCCGCGGCGGCGGCGGCATCGGTGGTTGCCTTGTCCACCTTGCGGTAGAACTGCCACTCCGGCTCTTGCAGTTCGAGCGGGACCTCGGGCTGGCCGTCTTGGGCGATCTCCATGAGGTCGATGCCGTGTTCGCGAGTACCCCACGGCTGGGCCAGGCTCGGGAGACGTTTGTCCGAGAAGGGGATCGACGAGAGCGACGAGTTGTACGACGAGTACTGCTGCGCAGGTCGGAGCGCGAGGCGGAGCGTCGCGAGGAGAACAGTCATGTCGGTCGTGCAGAGCAAGTCGTTGATGCGCTGTGTGCGTGGCAGAACGGACGGCGTGAGTGTCGGCCTGATGGGAGGGGAGACCCGCGAGAAGAGAATGCGAGGGGGGAAACTCACGTCAAAGCCGTTGAAGATCTTGCGGTTGGTCGAGTTCTCCGAGAGGAGTTTCTGCAAGGCCAGGACGCTCAAGACGAGCTCCTTGGCGCGCGGCGTGAACTCGTTCGTCTGGAGGTGCTCCATCGAGCCGAGGTCGTGGTCGCGGACGGCGGTCTCGAAGATCCCGTCTGAGCGGTTCAGCGGTGGATGCAGTTCTGCATGTCGGTCCTCGGCCACTGCCAGCCCGACTGGAGGAGAGGGGCGAGGACCGACGGCGACTCGTGCTGCTCGACGTCTTGCAACTACTGGATGCACGTGGCGATGCCCGGGTGGGCCGATCCGCCCTTCTTGGGCTGTCGTTTGAGCCTCGCCATGCTCTGTCTCGTCCTCTAAGCGCGATGCAGGTGCGGGCGAGAGCGGTTGGTGGACGACGAGGCGTGAGCGAGGCGAAGCGAGCGAAGCAGGCGACTCGGGCGTCGCGCTGGGTCCGTGGGGATGGGTTAAAGGGCTCGGCACAAAGAGTTCCGAGGTTCGTACGAGCAGTCGTAAGCAGCGCAGTGAAGCCAAGCGAGCGACTCTTCCTTCTCCGCCTTCGTCAGCGAGAGACGAATGCCGAACAACTTCTCCCGCAGACGGGTAATCAAAGTTAGGACCCCTTAGGACAATACTGCGAGCACCCATGTAAACTGGAGCGGTGGGTACCCGGAACCGGGAAACTTTTTCATTTTTTCGCCGAAGTTGGAGAAGACGGCCGGCTTTCGGCGGAGACTGGCTCTCGCTCGCACGTAGTCGCCGCCACCGTCGTATCGAGTAAGCGTGTAGTAATCATATGCAAGCTTGTACTGTCACCGTCCGTCCGTCCGTCCGTCCTTCCGCCGGTCGGATCACTTCTTCGCCGCCTTGCCCTTGGTCGCCGTCGCCTTCTTCTTGCTCGCAGCAGCGGCGCCTCCTTTTGGCTTCTTGGCCTTGATCATCTTGTCCTTGGCGAACGAACCAGGACGGTCGCTCGCGCTGCCGCCCTCGTCGTCGTCGTCGACCAGGTCCGCTCAGCCAAATCTTCGTCGACCTGCACGAGCCACAACGTCCGTCAGCCAGTCAGCTTTGCGAATATGAGACATAGGAGAACGCACGGCAACGGGCGAAAGCCTCTTCGAGAACGAGCGCTTCGCCTTGCGGGGCAATCTTTTTCGCCTTGGCACGTCCAGCTTGCGGTTTGCAGTACCGGATCGAGTTAGTCGGACGAGTTGTGCCTGTACGTCAAAGATTCGCGAAAGAGCATCAGTGACCGAGTCAACCTCTTTGGGGAACCTGAGTCGTAGAGAGGTGAGCAGAGAGACGCACTTGCGAGTAAAGGCCGACTTGGTCGCGGTCGGAATCGACTCGAGCACCTGTTCGACGCTGATCGGCTCTCCAACCCCCATCTCGACAATCGCGTCCCACTCCTACCTGCTGAGGTAGTACTGATTCATCAACTCGATCACCACTTGCACGCCTTCGGTCCCGTGCTCGACGAGCGGCGAGACGAGCCGAGGAACCGGGGTCGGGAGGTACGACTGGCGGATCTCGCGCTCGTCGCCCGAGACGCGGAGGCGCATCCGGATCTGGATCTCGCCGACTTGGCGACCGAGCTTGTTCTGCCTCGAGTTCCTGCCGAGCCAACTGCGGGTCGGTACAGGGGAAGGGACGAGTCAGTCTCTCGCGGATTCGGAGAACACGACGGACAGGGTCGAACACGTACGCCGGGAAATTCGGGTAGCCACCACCTTGACCGTAGCAGAACGAAGGCGGTCGGACGCAAGACAGCATCCCATGCAGAGGCATCAACGACCACTGCTGCTGAGTCCTGCAGCGGCAAATCTCACATGCAAGTCAGCGATCGCGCAAGCCCACCGGTCGAGGAAGGAACAATCCCTCTCACCCGTGAATCATGGCATCGCAGATCCCCATCCGAGATACTCTCCGCCGCCTTGCTCGCCAACTCGAGATTCTTGAGCTGCAACCCCGGTCCGACTTCCCCGCCCGCGCGCTGGAACCGTCCGCGGAGGTAATTCTCCTGCACAAAGAGGGGCGTGATCGAGTGGTCTAGGAAGTAGACGTCGAGTTTGTCGTTCAGGGTCAGGCCCGACACGGGCGAGAAGGCTTGCGGACCGAACAGCTTCGAATAGAGCGTCCACGGCGTCTGGATCGTGTTCTTCTCGTTCATCTTGGCCCTGTGCGTCGAATCGCGTACGGTATGCACCATCAGTACACTGCATGCTGGACGACGAGGTCGTCAAGACAATAGCGTGACCGAAGCGGTTGACACCCCGGGGTACACGCACAGTTTCTTGCTCGCGTCAAAGTTCATCGCCTTGGCGCCCAACTTGTACGTCGCGAGCATGTTGATAATTTGGCGAATGTTCGACTGCGACCCCGCCACAAGTTGGTCGACGACGCCCTGTTCAAGTTTCAACCCTTCCTTGAACGCGATCGACATGACCCGGGACCTGACTTCCTGCGCCGACGGGCGCTTGAACAACATCTGGAACGTCGTGTTGATCAAGGGTTTCATTTTTTGACTCTTGCTGTCGTTGGCGATGGCAATGATCGGGATCTTGGTCTTTTTGAGAAACGAGTTGAGCGCGCCGATCCCGCCCCGGTCGCCCGCCGACGTGCCGTCGTCCGGGTCCATGACGATCAACGACTTGTCGTTGGCTCCGAGACCCTCGTCGTCGCCGCCACCCTCCGTCTTGAAGGACCCGCTAAAAGTCGTATCGGTCACCTGCTCCGGAACGCCTCTTCGAGCAAGCGCTTACTCCTCGCGTCGGACGCGTTCAATTCGAGGACATCGAACCCGAGCGGCTTGGCGACGAGGTGCGCCGCCGTCGTCTTGCCGATCCCGGCCGGGCCCGAGATCAACACGCACCGGTACGTGTTCATCTCGTCCGGGCCGGGCGTCTTGAACCCACGCGCGGGCGATTTGTGCCTGCAGGAGAGAAATGATCGCGGTCATGGGAATCGAAGGGTCCGTCAGTCAGCTCTGGAAAATTTACATCTTTAAGTGCCCGACCAGGACGAGGAAAGGAAGAGATGCGACCGGGGCCTTACCAGTTCTTGAGCCGCTTTTTGAGCTTCGCGACCGCACCCTTCTTGCCGCAGATGTCGGTGAGGCGCTGCGGCGTATGCTTGGTCCTCCAGAGTTGTGTCAGGTGTTCGCTAAAAGGGGGGGTTGAATCGACCGTCAGTACATCGACCAGTGAGCGACCTCCCTGCACTCGACAAGGAGCAAACAAGGAGCGAGTCCGATCGAGGTAAGGGGTCAAGGGAACGAGAAAGAGGAGGCGAGAGACTCACGGCGCATCTTTGGCGAGCGTCAACGCCTTGGCCGCCTCCTTGACTTTCGCCTCCTCCTTCTTCTTCGCCTCGACCAATTTCGGATCATGAGGGTCCGCCTTCCGGTTCCAGATCAAGCCGAGGAACCCATCCTCGCCGAGCGTCTTGAGCTTGTGCTTCTTGATCAGCTCGAGGTTCTGCGGGCCTCGGTGCGAGCCGAGGACGACATAGGAGGGTTTCGAGGTCACGCGGCTAGGTGCGCGCGAGAGCATGTGCCGACCTGCGAGAAGACGGGGGAGTGTTACGGGACTAGGGAGGGTGGAGGTCAGCTTCTTGGGAGAACCGAGAGAATCAACCTTGCAGGTGAGAGGAAGGGGGGAAAGAGAGGAAGGAACGGCCGAGCTCTCTCCACCGTCGAGTCCGCCGTTGGGTGGTCTTCTGGCGTGAGGGCTCCCTCGCTGTTGACGACGGTGACGTCTTGGCGTCGGCTGCCGCGTCACGGTCCCGACGAACCCAAGACAGCTCGCGTGCCGGCGGCGAAGCATTTTGCCTTTGCATTGAGGCAGACCGGCAGGTATGGCGCGAGTTACCATCTTCGGCCCACTTCTGCTCTTCGTAGGAGGGGTAGGCAGGGTTGAAGGATGCGGCTGCGTCGGGTTTGGTCTTGCGTCGGGTCATGTCGGATCGATAGGCGATGCAGAGGCTGGGGGCGTCCCCGGCCTCCGAAAGGGCAGAGAGGCGGGCGAGCGGTACGCTTAGGTCGCACCGCAGCACGGACCTGGCTGAAAGCATCTGCGCGCGCGCGTTCTCGGGACAAAGAGCAAAGAGTGATGCGGCGTGTTCGGCGTGTGCAGGACCCGGAGCGAGTTGGTGGGGCGGGCACTAAATGGATAATGGCTAGCCGTCTCGCGCTATCCGCAGGCCCAGCTGGCGGCTCTGTGCTGACGAAGACGACACGACTCTGTGCAAAGGCGGAATGAGGTTGGCGACCTGTCGCTCCGGACTCGCTGAAACAGCAAGTAACTGCACAGCTCGGGCGGGCAAAGCAACAGCAGGAAACGATCGCATCGTCGTCCGCTCGAAAGCGAGGCGGCAGCTTGTGGGGTCGGAGTTGCTCGCTGGACTCGAGAACCCTCGAAGTCGAAGTCCGAGCGAGGGGACCCGGCTCGGCCCCTCCCCTCTAGCACTCGGCTGGTCGTCCGCGTCATCGCTGCCCCTCTTCATTCTGCCTCCAGGTCAACCGTCCACCCGAGCGAGACCTGCTTATGGGTAAACCTGTCCCACCCCGTGGACCCTATCCTCCGCCGCCGCCTCCTCCCCCTCGTCCACCTCGCCCTCCTTCTCCGGGTCGCTCACCGACTCTGACACCCTTGCCGACGCCGATGTCGACTCCGACGCCAGAGCCCCCCCGTACGCCTACGCCGGAGCAATGGGTCACAGTGTCCTTTACGGGCAAGATCGTCGTCCAAGGTCGGGAGACGGCAATGGCCCTGTTCAAGCTTCCGGACGGGACGGCATTCGAGGGTACGTATGTTCGCCGGCTGCATATCGTCACACGCTGACCGGGTTCCCACATACAGCTGCCGTGTGCGACTGTGTCACGATGCACTCGGAAGCGTTCAAGAAGGTCGAGATTGCAAAGCGCGGCAAGGTCCAACCTTTTAGCCGCGAGAGGGTCAAGGCCGGCGAGTTCCGTCCGCCTCTGCTCACCTTCGTACGCGAGGGACCGCGAGCAGGAATGTGAGTGCGCACCTGCGACTGCGGTCGACGTGCATGTGCTGATCTTCACCGCTGCTTTTACTTGCTCCACACAGGACGCAGCTCTCGTGCCCATACGAGGCCCCGGGAAAGACCTTCGGCTGCGAGTTTACGGTCTTTGCCGAACACTTGCCGGAGATTTACCGCAAGCAAGTATACTCGTATGCGCTCTCCGGACGTATCACCACCCCCGAACTCCCACAGCTCCTCCGCCTCTGGTTCTACCTCGCCTCGCGTAACGACCCCGAGATCGAGAACCGGCATGCAAGTACCTACATCACCGAAGAGCGACACATCCCGCTCGTCAACAAAGTCCTCGAGATCCTGGTCAAGCACTCGGTTCAGAACCGGAAGTTGCACCCCGAGACAGATTACCGCGACGCGATCAAGATTATCGGAACCGTCTCGTACTTCCTGAATCGGTGGCACTACGAAAAGACCAAAGAGGCGCGCGACACTGGCAAGGCTCCTCGTCCCCAGAAGCGTCCGCCGACGGACCACCCAGAACCGAACCGAGCGTTCGGCAAACGTACCAAAGGCGGATACGGAATGAGGAGGACGGAGGTCGTTCCGTCGTCGACCCTGAGCAGCAAGGCAGTCGAGCCGTTCACCGTCTCTGACGGACACCCGGAGCCGCCATCGTCCGACCCGGTCTGGCAGGCGCTCGACCCGACTTTGGTGGATGACTGGGACTTTGGCAAATTCGCCGAAGACGTCAACTCGATGTTCAAGGAGAAGTGGCGTTCGACCGGCGGAGCCGGCGTCGGGAGGCTCGGCGGCGCGGAGGACCTGGCGGCTGCATTGACCGTCGCCATAAACCAGGTGCTCCGTGAGGTGTACCCGCCCGGAGAAGCTCCTCGTGTCGTCATCTCCTCCGGTCTGCTCTTTGCCGACACGGCCCCGCCTTCGCCGGCTGCAGACGAGGGCGCTGCGACTGACAACCTCGGTCCCCGGGAGAAGGCACACGCACGCGTGGTCCGCGCTCGCGGCAGGGTCAATCGCATGAGCGACCACGTCGAGAACCTGCGCCGCAAGCTCGCCGCTGCCGAGGCCGTGGCCACACTGCAGGCAGCTGAACTTGCCGAGGCGGAGGAGGCGGAAACTCGCCTCGACGATGCCTCGCCCTCGCCGTGATCCTTCTTCCTCTTTACCGCATGTCTGAACCTTCTTCCTTCTTTACCGCATATTGTTGTTTGCCATGTCGTTGTACACAGATGATACTAGTAGTCTTGTCTTCTCGATCGCTTGCGCATCGCGACTCGCGCGTAACTTCGCGAGTCGCATGTAACCTGTAGATGAAACCGATGTCCGACTTGTTCCGTTGCACTCTCTCGCCGGATAAAGACGCCGCGGAGGAAAGAGCCACGCCAAAAAAAAGATTTGCAGCTGGAGGGAGAGGACAACCACATCGAAACGGAGAAGACAACGACGTTCAGGTGCTCAGAATCAGGTCGAGAGCGGCTTGGCGAGCACGTTCGAGCACATCTCGTCGCAGTTCCATTCGATCGACCGAGTTCCACAGATCGCTCTGGTGTCCCCGATGGTCGACCAAGTCCTGCGCTGCCTCGGCCGGGTTCTGGGCAAACACCCTGGCGACGGCGGCGGCAAAGAGACCGCAGTCCGACCCGTTGCTTTGTCGCGGAGACTGTCACCGAAGCACGGTTAGATGCATACAACGAGAGAACGTATGTTCCACCGGAGATCAGCACTCGAAAAGCAGAGAGGGCTCACCTGCGTTGGCGACGTCACGTCGACGAGATGCTCGATCGGCTGAGTCCCGGGCGAGACCGCTTGGCGCAGCAGGTCGACAAACTCGACCGTGTTGGCGGCGAAGGATGCGAGAGGGTGACTCGGCTGATTGCCGGGCACGTGAAGGCTGTCGACCGTGAATACACGCGCGCGGCTGCCACTCTCGTCGAGCACTCGAGCCGGCTCATAAACGACCGACGCCCTCCAGTGCCTGATGCATGCGATGTATTATTGAGCGCCAACAGTAGGAAACTCGGAGGAAGGAGACGACGCCACGTACGAGTGTTCGCATTCAAGAAAGACCCAGCACCGCTTTTTGAACAGCTGCGCCGTGTATGGGATCGCGGCCGCAATCGCTTCGCTCGTACTGTTCCTGTACAACTGGTGGATATCCGCAAGGTCGATCCAGACATCGTCGTCGACGTAACACCCTCGCGACTGCTGCAGCTCTTGCAGCAGGTGTCTGCGCCAAAAAGATGAGCGTGCGACCTCTGAATCGGAACAGGAGCAAGTAAATATGCGCACAGAGTACAGAATTGAACTGCGGACGTCGTGAGCCACTGATTCGGGAGCAGGGAGAGGGCGTCTTCGAGATTGATCATGGCGAACATGGGCGGATCGGTGGCGAGTCTGATCGTGACAAGACTGATCGGAGAGATGGCTTGTCAGTTACGATCGCACCCCCCCACCCCCTCTGAATGCGAGAGAGGACAACATCGGACTTGCCGAGGAGAAGGGGACGACGCGGGCGTCCGAGCCGACAGCTGCTGCAAGACGTCGGTCGCGTCCGAGATCTCGATATCCTCGACGCGTTTCAGGGGAACGTCTGGCCGTTGTACCGCTCCTGCGACGAGCTGTCGGTCCAGGTGTCCATCGCGATCGAACGGCAGTCGCAGTCGCGGTCTCTTGGTCGCGGGTTGTACGGCTTCGGCGTCGTCGGCGGCGTTCGCGGCAGTAGTCGTCGGGGCGGCGAGTTCGGCGACCAGGGCATCTCGGAACGCACTGAGTTCCTCTTCGAGTGTGCGACCGTCCCCGCTCGCTGCTGATGACAAGCCGTCGGCCGAGGGTAATGGCAAGATGAGTAGTAGAGGACTCACAGTCAGGGTCCACACTCCGGCGCTCTGACTGGGTCGCGAGACGATTCTGACGTGGAGTGGCGTCTTCTCCTCCGAACGAAGCTGCGGTGAGATCTTGCCGATCCGGACGCGCGACCTCGACCGGTCGCTTTCCTGGCGTACGCGGAGAAGCTGCCGAGTTGAGCGACCAGAGATGAAGGCGACCTGTGGGCGGACATCCGCGGGTGAGCCGGCCGCACTTGAAGTTGGGCACGAGCTTAGATCACGTACCGGTCGCTGCAGATGAAACATCTGCAGATGGAACACCACGTTCCTTGCTCGTCGACCGCGCGGCGCGTTTCGCTGCTGGGGACAGTGAATCGTCTCCGGAGATGTCAAAGGGTCGCTTGGCTGAGGGTCGCTTGGCTGCTGATCCGGGTGCGAAACCAAGTGGCAAGGAGTCGCGAGGCGGGTGACGAGGAGGTGGTGATGAGGTAACCGAAGCCGCCGAGCTGTCGGTGAACGTGATCTGCTTCGGACTTGCCGAGGAGGAGGATGGAGTACCGGCAGGCGACGAGGATACAGCGACGACGGTCGAGGCGCCTTCTACCGCCTGCGATGTAGGGGCACCTGCTGCCGCGGCGCTCGGCGAGACCGAGGCGGAAGGTGAAGAAGAAGGAATGGCGGTCGAGGCGAGCCCGAGAAGCGTGGCCGCTTTGGCCAGCGCACCGTGGTCGTCGAGAAGCGAGGCAACAACGGAGCCGACCGTGCGCCGCGGAGCCAGCGGCGGAGCTTGCGGCAGAGTTTGCTTGCGCTTGACCGGTAGAGGTTTGCTTGTGCCGTCTGCATCCATTCCATCGTCGTCCGAATCGGGTTCCGGATTTCTCCACCGGTCGAGCATACCAGGAAGCACCTCGGGGAAGGACTGCTCCTTGACTGGCGGTGACTCCGTGCCGCCGACCGCCCAGCCATTCTGCTGAAATGCCCGCGATCGGATATACTTTCCGGTCGGCGTGAGGTGAGCCCACTCGGAGAGGTCGGCGAGTCGTGCGCTTGCCGATGCTGCCGGAGACAGACATGCGTGAGAATGTATAAGAATGTGGCGGCAAGGGGAGGGGACGGACCTTCTGGCAGGGACAATGCAGTCCACACCGCGGCAAGTGAGTCGGCCGGGACAAACTCGTCGCCATTTTCGCCGATTTGGTGTACGCCGCAGCCTCGCAGACGGAACAGGTTACCGCTACTGCAGGGAAAGATACGAGGAGCCCATCAGGGAGGTGCCGAGAGACGATCCGATGGACTATACCGTACCCGAGAGCACCGTTGCGAAGGTCACTCTCCAGGGCGGTCAGGTACAGGTCTGACGACGTCAAGGCGAGTTCGGTGGCACCGGCTACATCCCGATACGTGATCGTGAGCACGATCGGGATGCGGTACGTCTTGCAAGTGGTCAGGAACCAGAGGCGAATATGGGAGAGACCATCGGTCCTGATCTCGTGAGGCGCTGGCCGCGAGCGCGATTTGTCGCTCGTCGTCGCCGGGATGACTTCGAGTTTGCAGGGACTTGAAGCGTCGGTCACCACGCGAGGCAATGCTATATAGGGAGAGTAACCGGAGTCAGGCGCATACTTCGGCCGCGCAGAGAAGCGAGAACTCACAGCGGAGTGCTTTCGCCACGAACTCCGTGTCGTGTTGTTGCGCAAACATGCCCCTCGACTTGTCGCCAAAGTCTTCGTCAAGTACAACAAGCAGCGCGAGGCTCGGCTGCGCTGACGCGCCGGGCCCCATTCTGGTGTGAACGTGAACGTTGTGATGAGCCGCGGACAGATGGGCGAGAATCGGGACCTGCGCACCTCTGAACGCGCTTCACCTCGCTGATCCGAGGTGCGACCTTCTTCGGGACGACGAGGTCCGGGTTGTCCTTGCGCGCACGCTTCCGCCCCCGCGGAGCGTTGATCCCTCGGCCTCGCCCTGCGGCACGCCCGCGCTTTCCGCGCCCTTTCCCGCGCGCAGAAGTTTGCTTCGCCGGTTTCTGTTTCACGAGGGCGGGCACCGGCGAGGTTGAACGCCGAGAAGAGTCGGGCGAGGTTGAACGCCGAGAAGAGTCGGACGCGTGGTCGCCTGTGCCTTCAGCGGAGTGGTCACCCGTGCCTTGGACCGCAGATGCCGCTTCGGCCTCCTCTTTCGCACGCGTCGCCGCCTTGAGGATCGCTGCCTCGATCGCGTTTTTGGCCTGTGCGAGTTCGTGATCGGGGAATGGTCTGCATGCAGAGGGGACGTCAGTGAGCGGCGAGAGGAAAAGAGACGAGCGGCGGACGGACGGAATCGGCTCGCGATGCGACGAATCGGCGGGCAAAGAGCGGTCGGCCGAAAGATGGAAACGCCCGAGCAACGACGCGTCAAAGGCGCGTGTGAGCTCGTCGACGTTTTTCGGTCGAGTGAACCATGCGTGCTCGTCTTGAAGGGGGCCTATGCACAAGCAAACCAAGGTTACACATCAGAATCCACTCCATCTCGGCGGGCTTTTCACGACGAAACGCACCGGGACCATAGGACCGTCGCACGACCTCTGCCCAGGTTTCTCCTCTCGACTCGCGGTCTGTTCTCGGGAAACATTAGTGAGGAGATGGGTCTCAGACGCAGCATCGTTGCGAGGGGTTGCGCACCGAGGAAGTCCATCCCGTCCGGATTCAGCGTCCATACAGCCAAGAGCAATTCCCGATCCTTCTTCTTCTCCTCCTCCTGCTTCTTCCTCTCCTTGTCCTTCTCCTTCTCCTCGTCATCGGTCGCCTCTTCCGACTCCTCCGATTCCTGTGATGCACTGGCTACGGTGTCGCTGTCGAGGATGGCGGCGACGTCCGAATGGTCGAATTGCTCGAAAGGAGCCAGCGGCGCCATTACGTTGGCAAAGTCGAGCAACGCGGCAAGCGCATGTCGGTAGCGGAGCGCAGAGCGATCGTCTCGTGCAAAGACAGCACGATCTATACCGGCACGGATGCATCAGTCAAAAGGTCTCTCGCGTTTGTAGTTGCAGACTGACTCACTGAACCGCAATTCCCAGTATGCCCGGAGGAAACCGAGCCGGACCAGCTCGGGTGGGTCGGTACGGGCCACGGTTGACACATCTGCCGACCATGGCGCTTGGAGGCCGTCGAGGAGCGTTTCGAGATCAGGCCTTGCCATGATCCGAGAAGGCGAGCCGATGAGGATGATGACGACGCGAGCGAGCAGTCGCTGTCGATCTGGGCTGCGGCGTGCACCAGTCGGAGCAGATCTGGTGGGTGCTCCGGGTGGTCTATGCGGCGGCGGACACGCCTGCCTAGCGAGGAGAAGCAAAGAGATGGAAAACACTTTGAGCCTGATTTCTCGCGGAGCTGCGAGCGCGCACGCGGGTCTGCAGTCGATCGAAGGCGCGTGCGACGGGGCGCACGTACCTTTCAATGTTCCACGGAGGAACCGTACACTCGACCGAGTCGATCGACGGCCTTAAAGCGCGTTCGCGCACGGTTCACGTCTCCGCGGAGTCTCCGGGAACTCATTCTCTGCGAGTAAAACAGGCTGCTTTGGGCACGAGCAGCGTGCGAGTGCGTAGTCACAAAACAAATAGAGATGAGTTCAAGGCACCCGACGACTTGACACTGGTTCCATCCACCGCGACAGGAGCAATCCGGAGGCGAGAAGCAGCGTCGCGGAAAGGCTTGCTCGGGATCGGTATCGTGCCTACCAATTCGAGTGAAGTGGTTAGGACGCTCCTTAACCCAAACTTGATGAAAGAGGCCAACTCACCCTGCAGCGCCGACCTCAAGCGAGCGATTCCAATGTGATGAAAGAGGCCAACCCGGGCTGCAATACTGACCTCCAACAATCCTGTTTACCCGCCCGCGCTCGAGACATGAACCCGACGGCATCCGCGGGCGCGGGTCTCGCGATGACTCGGTGACGCCTGCTGAAGTCGAAGGCGATACCCCGAAGTCGGAAATCAGAGCCGGTTCCCGATTTGTTGACCTAGCCGAAGCGACGCGAGAGGGTTCAGCCAATCCAGCCAGGTAGAGTGACGGAGCATGCCTTACAGCATAATGTACAGAGCGCACTGTGCCTCGCGAGGTGCGCCCAGAGCACGGATCGTTCACGTTGACGCCGTAGTAAAACGTCCACCGGCCAGCATCGAGGAGTAGCAGCCGATCAAAGTTCTGGAAGAGAAGAAGAGGGTTAATAGCGTCGAGAATAGCCTTGCCGCGGCGGGCTCACTGAGGCAATGTTGTAGGCGGATCGACCGTCGAGACGCCGAGACCCGGGATTGGTTCGTCGGGGAGCGGTGTTCCAGGCGAGGAAGCCGAGCTCTCGCACGCAAGCCAAGCTCGACACTAATAGTGACTCGCTTGAAGGCCTCGACGTCGGGACCGAAGCTCGAGAAGCCGATCGTCGGGTTGCGAAACGGTCAAGCTCGAGCAAACTGACGATCTCTGAAACGCTTCGTCGTGCTCTGCGACGCTTTGTCCGTCTTCGAAACGTGAGCGGGTTGACCGAGGTGGTATTGTTGCCGCCGGCGGACACGCCGACAAGGGTCGTCTTTCCAGCGCGCAAACGGAAGACGCGATCTAGCAGCTAGAATCGACTGCTCAACACCGGCACAAGTGCCTGGGAAGAGGAAGAGGAGGGGTTCGATCAAACGAGGAACAGTGAATCAGTCTAGTACAGCGGCACTCACGTGAAATATGCAAAGCGAACGGCCTGCGCGTGTGGATGAGGTCGAACAGCTCCTGCTCGAATTCGCCCTTGGGGTAGCGCTCGTTGTTCGCCTGCCGCTTGTCGTCGAGCGCCTCACGCAGCGCGCTCCTTTGCCCGGTTGTTTGGAGTTGCGGCCCTTGCTATCATGGGCAGGCCCAAGGCGACCGCGGAGGGAGGCGAGGAGAGAGCGGCCTAACGTCTGCGAGAGTCAGCCGGCTTTTCTGGTCCAGCCAGCAGGGAGCACAGGAGCGACGGGTTCCAGCGCACCTGTGTCTGTTTGGTACGCGCTTCATCTGTCGTGTACTGTTGAGTTCCATGCTGAACGAGGGTCAGAGTCGGTGACATTGGCCGTGTCTTTGATCGCCTCGCGTCTTCGTCGGGCAGAGAGTATCCCGCATGCGGGGAGGACGCACGATAAATTGCGCGTGGTGGGCGTAGCATCAGCCGACGGGTGAATCGAGCAGTCGACAATCTGTCGAGAGTCGGCTCAAACCGGTTCGACGCGGCAGAGTCGACGAGTTGGAGGAGGCGCAGGCGTCGTGGCACCCGCGGGGAAAGTCCCACACGTGTGTGGAAACGACAGCAAGTATCGAACTACCGTTTCGCGAACGGGTCGGCAGAACCAGACAGCAATGTCTGAGTCGCCGTCAAGGCCAGTTGGCGACCGGAGTTCGAACTCGCCGCCGCGCAAACCCAAAGCTTGTCTCGGTGCCGCAGTGCGGCCGCGAGAGAGGCTATGCAAATTGTACCAGGGTCGCCCGAGGTCTCCGGTCATAGAGCAGTCGCCTCGTCATGGGAGATCTTCTCACGGATTTTCTCACTCTGCTTTTCTCAGCTCGCTCTGCTTACCGCAGGGGAGCAGCGAATCCGAACAGTATAAGAACGCCGTCACACTCCATGACCGAACTTTCGCGCGGGCAGGCGGCAAGCTATCACCGATTCAGCGGGGCGCCGACCAAATGTATCATACAAGGAGAGGAATCGAGAAAGGAGAGCGTGCGAATATGCAATCAGCAACAACAGAGGGAGGAGGTGAGAGCAACAACAGGAGGAGGAAGCAGGGAGAGAGAGATGGAGAGGGAAGGCACATTAGGTATCCGAGTCACGCTCGTCGTCGCTCTCGTGCGAGGGACAACAACCCTGAAAGACTTCCCCGGCACGACCGAAGAAGAGGAAAGCTCTCGTCGCCGCGCGGGCAAGATCCTTCTGTCCGGCCTGGTCGCTATTTCGGTGATGAGAGTCCGTGTAATAGGCTCCTCGGCTCGGCTCGAGACGACGGGCAACGGAAAACTCGAAGGGTGACATGAGGTCGCGTTGTGGGGAGAAGCAT
>JAMALC010000151.1:0-22516 GCA_023628275.1 Rhodotorula sp. M30-05A-2 | reverse complement strand
ATGATAGTTGCCTGACAGGAAGGAGTCGTCATACGGCAGGAAGGGCGTCCAGGAAGGCGTCCAGGAAAGAGTCCTGCGTGGGGAGAAGCATGATAGTTGCCTGACAGGAAGGAGTCGTCATACGGCAGGAAGGGCGTCCAGGAAGGCGTCCAGGAAAGAGTCCTGCGTTGGGAGAAGCATGATCATAGAGGCGTCCAGGAAAGAGTCCTGCGTGGGGAGAAGCATGATCATAGAGGCAGAAGACGGCAGATTTCTGGTTCTTGTGGTGGGCGATTTCTTACCACCCGTCTCTTCAGGTGCAATTCCTGGACCGAAGATTAAGCGTCGATGCTATATGCGATGCTATAGCACAAGCGTCGAGTGTTCAAGTGTTCAGAGCGATTCGGGATGATAAGCTGATCCGGTTCGCGGTGAAGTGAACAAGATGTCGCGAGTAAGCGGTGGTCGGGGAGCGGCGGGCGGCGATCCGAACACGAGCAGAGGGAGCCCTTAGGGAGGAAAGGGGGAGGTGAGGGTAGCTTAAGGTCTACGATTGGGGCGTCGAGCTACACAGAGACGAGAGTGCGGGCAAATCAAAGATGGGTTCGCAGATAGCGCAGATAGCGGGGGGCATTGAGAGCGACGAGCAAACAACGACAAGCAGCAGCGTGGATGAACACGAGTGTGCAGAATGCGGAGGGTTATCAGAGCCGCTACTCGTACAGTGACGAAGATTGAGGCGGCGGACAAGAGGGGAAGGAGGGGAAGGAGATCAAAACGAACCGGCTCTCCCTCCCTCTCGGTGACATCGCCAACGAGACAGCAAGCACCAGTCTACTGCGACACCTCGTTAAAACCAACATCTTCCGACCCAGCCCGCCGGCCAGCCCCGAGCTGTTCTGAGCGGGCTCTCGCTCATCAGATCAGAAAGCGACCGCAAGGGAGTGAGTCTTCGGGTTGCAGCGCAAGGATGCTGTGGACGAGGGCCTGCTACTGACTATATGGTCACTGTATCGGCAGCGTCTGCCCGCAATGGGCTCCCCTCACCTGCATCCACACCTGCGGGCGATCGCGCAGCGACGTCAACGAGTCCAACGCGAGACCGGCTTCATGGCAACAAGGGCGACGCAGGAGGGCTTGTACCAGGTCATCAGAGAACACCCTACGACCAAAAGCGGTAAGGGACCCCCACAGACGATCCGCGAATGACCCGAATGCTGATTGCCAACCGCGAATGACCCGAATGCTGATTGCCAACCTCAACGCGGGACAGACGTCTTGCATGTCGTCTTGCGCGACTACAACACGATTGCGGTCGGGTTCCGGTTCAAGTGGCTGGACGGCAGAGCTGCAAGGCGTACGAAATCCGCTCCGGACGTGATCGCCAAGATGGCCGCCGCCGAGACCAAGTACATGGAGCGACTCGACGACGAAGTGCGAAAAGGTCTCGGGAAGGACACCGTGATCATCAACGTGCTCGATGGCGTCCAGCGACCAGCGTGCAAGATCAACTCGAAGGGCAAGCCGCGGTGGAAGGAGCGGCGGCTGCGCTGCGGCCGGTCTCGCGAAGAAGTTGTCGCAGCTTGCAAGTCGGAAGGGTACGAGCCGCCCTACCTGGTGAGTCTTCCGAGCCTTGACGCAGAACACATCGAGATAAAGAAGCTGATTCCCGCGCAAAACAGTCGGGCCGAATCGTCGTCAAGGCGGTCGGAGAGGCGGATCAGGGCATCGAAATGCTCCTGAACGAAGCACGAGCAAGGAGGGGCGGCGGCGGCACCGGCGAAATCGACGAGGGACTGGACCGGCTCATCACCATCATCGCTCACGTCCCTGCGGCAAACGTGGTCGTCCAGTCCGGAGACAGTGACGACTTGGTTCGGAACAACTCAGACAAGCGATTCTGGACCGTCTGCGTGTACTGGCGTGGTCAGGTACCACACCTCGACCTCGCTTGCGGAACGACCACGACGAGCACCACCACCACCACCACCACCACCACCACTTCGAGCACCACCACCACCGCCACCACCACCACCACTTCGACTTCGCCGCCACGCCTCGAAAGGCAGAAGGGGCGAAGAACGACAGCAGACAACCCGAAACACCTGGTCGCCGATCGAGCTCGCCATCTCGTCTTCTTTCACCCCGGGCTTGACGAGGTGTTTGGTACGACGGACGAAGAGGTGAGGATGAAGATGGCTCTCGCCGCCGGGCAGGATTACTCGGGCAGAGGGATCCCCGGGATCGGATGGACCGTGGTCCTGAGCGGGCTCGCATCGGACGTCTTCACGTACGACTGGGGAGACCCACTCGTCCACCACAAGATCCAGGAGACGCTCGACCGTCTCGCGTCGAGGAAGAAGGGCGACTCGGAATGGCGAGCGACGGGCAACCATGGCCGGGTCAGGAAGACGGCGACAACTCGACTCACTCGGTCAGCAATGGACGGCATGCGGACGGCGTTACTGGCGTTCCGAGGACACGATGCGAACGTCCAGATGGTCGCAACGTCGGCCGTGCCCTCTTACGATCGGGGTCCGCTGGTTTTCGACGGGCTTGCTCCTCCGCACACGCGAGCACCTCGTAACGACAACGGCGACGAAGCGCGAGCCTGGCGCCAACGGCCGGGACCAGATTACAAGGTGCCCGAAGATCCGACCGCGACGCAACCGCTAGACACGCTCACCTACAACGCCAGACTGTCGAACCCGGCTCGCATTGCCCCGTACCCTCCCCCCAGTCGAGGCCAGCGCGAGCGTCCTCCAGTGGTCCAACAAGTCTGCTACGGACCCGGTCCGAGTCTCGTTGAAGCGGCAAAACAGTTTGGCGGCGGTCCACCCGAGGTAGTACCCGGAGGAGGAGGGAATCAGGAGGACGAAGGCGAGGCAGATGAGGAGGGGCAAGAGCTCGAGTTTGACGAGCTGGATTGGTTGGGAGGCGGGGACGGGGACGGAGACGACGGCGGAGCCGGGGCCGGGAGTTCTGCGCCAAAGCGGAAGGGGAAGAAGAAACAACAACAACTGTCGAGCCAGCACCCAGTCGTTACAAGCCCTCTACAACCGTACGACACTGCGCTAAGACAGATCGTCATCCACGACAAGATCGTCACGACCGTGCCAGCCGGCGTGCGGACAATCGGCGCCGACGTCGAGATCGCGCCGCCTGATGGTCCGGACGCGCCGACGCCGACGACTTCTCCTGCGACCTCGTCTGCACCGGGGACGTCTTTTACGCCGGCGACCTCGTCTACCACGGCGACGACTTCCTCCTCCACCGGCGCACCGGTGACGACTTCCTCCTCCACCGGCGCACCGGTGACTTCCTCCTCCTCCGCTGGCGCACCGGCGACGACTTCCTCCGTCGGCGCACTGGCGACCTCTTCCGGCGCACTGGCGACCTCTTCCGCCGGCGCACCGGCAACCACTTCCGCCGGCGCACCGGCAACGAGTTCATCTTCCGTCGCCGCCTCTTCGGCCGCCCGCGGTGCGACTTCCGTCCCTGCCGCGTCGACATCTTTCTCGACCAGTGCAACTGGAACGACTCCTTCCGCCGGCGCATCGACTCCAAAGCAGCAGCGTTCAGGAGCCGCGAAGGAACGGGCAAAGAGGGACTTCCTGTTTCGCAACGACGGTCCTCGAGCACAAGTGGAGCGAGAGGAGCCGATGGACGACCCGACGCCGTCCGTCCGATTACTCGAGGAGCCCTCCTACGTTGTCACGTCACTGGCGCCGTTGCTCGACCTGACAAAGTACCTTGCGACGTCGGGGATGGCCTTTATCGGGGGAACGTTCCGGAATCTGGTTTGCGCCAAACTCGATGAGGGCGAGTCGGGCTACGCAGAGTTGTCGGAGCTGGCAACAACACAGCACGGGCTTTCGCACAAGGTCGGGAGAATGGCGGCGATCTCGCGTCCGGGTGGCGATTTCAACGTGACTACTGGGGCGCGCCTTGATGAAGAGAAGGTGCGTAAAGATGCCGCATGTATACACTCTTGCAAAGCTGACCAGGACCGACGTTTTACAGGCGATTAACGCGGTCACCGAAGCCGAGGGATACGTACCGTGCGCAAGATTGCCGTCGACGCTTTGGGGCGAGATATGCCGTCCACTGCAGGGAGCGGTGGAGCGGATCGCACGGCAACGGCTACTTGCGAGCCTACGTCATCTCGGCGACACGGCAGCGCGCGACTTCCCCGCCAACGCCGACTACGCGCTCCGAGGCGTGCTCCGCGAGTCACACCGAAAATTCGCTCCCGCTCCGGAGCTGGCAGCAGGACTGGCAGCGATGCGAGCAGCCGGCAAGCTTGCACAGTTCGAGAGCGACCTCGGTCGCTGGTTCGGCAGTCTCCTCGTCGATGAGCCATTCTCGTACGCGCGGGCCGAAGCAGGCGCAGAGGAACCGTCAACGTCCACCAAGACGTCCACGACGGCAGCAGCGCCACAGACCGCAGCAGCGCGACAGACGACTAGCCGGAGGGCCAAGACGGTGAACGCGACCACGACGTCGAAAGCAGCCGCGATCCCGCCACTACCGTCGTTCGAGCCGGAGCAAGAGAAGGCGAGCCAGCTCGACAAGCTCGTCAGGAAGGGTTTCGGGTCGGCGGCGGACGAGCACCTCGTCAAGGTCGTGATCAAGACGGTCGGCGAATACGCAAACCGCCTACTCGCCCTCCGGGACCGCGTCCTGCAGCTGCGAATGCACGCAATCAAGCGCGACATCAAGACGCCGGCGACGGCCCCGGCGGAAGAGACGCCGGAAGGCAAGACAATCAAGGGCTTGATGAAGGCGATGGAGGGCCATCTCGCAAGCGGCGAGAAGCTGTCGGCGGAATTATGGGTGCTCGACGCGCAGGTCAGGAGGATGGCGGGGAGGCCGGACTCGGAGATTGTGCCGGTAAGGCCTGAGCGGTGCAACTCGCAAAAGGCAGAGGATAAGCTGACACCGACAGGTCCACAGAGCTTCGCGCCGACGTTCCTCACCGTCAACACCTCGACGTTGCTTCTGATCCTGGAACCGAAGCAGGGGAAACCCGACAAGCACGAGCGACTCGGCTGGATCATCGAGGACGCCGAAGCAATCGCCTGCGCCCAGCTCTCGCCGCTGCTGCAACAGATGGAACGGACCAAGAAGAGCGTGCTGCTCGACCCGATGAAGGACCTCTTCGTGCCGACCGAGGTCACCTGGAGCGCGATCGAGCGCGACCCGCACGGTTTCGACAATCCGCAACTGAAGCTGCGAGAACGCTTCGAGTTCGAGATGCTTGAACTGGCAAGGTGGCTCCGAGGCAGCCTGTCGCAGCCTTTCGGGAGTCTGAACGGAACGGTAACCGGTGATGGTCTCTCCGCCGAAGTTGTCAACCTGCTCGTCGACCGCGCGGCCCTACCAGCGAACTACCTGCCGACTGGGCCGCTCTACTTTTCGGCGTCTGCTCTGCGCATGATCTGTGTGGACATAGGCGCCGTCCATCGAGCCGAGTTTTCTCAAGGTACGTCTCTCGGCACAGGGACAGCGGGCTCTCGCGGGCAAGCTGCTGACAATGTCATACCGGCTCCGTAGGTACGACTGCCGGCGACCTCTTTGCGCAGACGTGTCAACGACGATGGTCCGAACTCAATCCGACAGCAATTGCGAAGCGGAGGATCGAGGACGTCCATGAGCTGCGTAACGTCAACGGGAACCCGATGCTCGTCAAGATCGTGCCCCTCGCCGCCAAAAATTCGGACGGAACGCGAGCTCTCGCGAGCGAGGTCGTCTTGGGCGACCGCCCAACTGCGAAGCTGTCAGGGACGGCAAAGGAGCGGCGGCACGCGAAACGCGGACTCAAGCGGTGGAGTCGTCGCCTGCATCCAACTTCTCTCGCAAAAGAGGTCAAGATCGCACGGCCCGTGTTCAAGACCAAGAACGGCCGGAACATTCAATACGGCGACTTACGAGACGCTCAAGTGCGCGTGCAAGCCAGACGGTGGCTTGGAGGATCGGAGTGGAGCAAGATCATCGTCCTCGCAATCGACCCCGGGGAAGCAAACACGATTGCAGCGTTCGGATCAACGCCGACAACGGCACCCGGTTTCGAAGGACGTGCCGAATCAACCCTATACTACCGGTCTGGAACGTTGCTCGCTGCCCGTAACGAGTCCGTGCGCGAAGGTCATCGGTTCCGAAACCGACTCGGCGAGGAACTGTGCGAGGAGGTCGCCAACGCAGTCTTGTCCGACCCGGTCCTGGCGTCGACGATCGAAACGCTGCACGCCTTGAACAAGGAGAACGAATGGCGGCAGTTGCGGAACGTGGTCGACCGGACGGCCGAGATCTCGCGCGCGGCGAGCGATATCCTGCGAAGCGTCTTCGGCGGCCGCGAGGAGCAGCGCACAAGGGAGCAGCTGGGAGATATGAAGCTGCTTGTGTTCGTCGGCGACGGCGGCGCGGGCGTGCGGAAAGGGTCGCGCGGACCGAACCCGGCGAACCGAATCATCCGGGAACTCGAGCTGCAGGCCGAGGCACGGGGGGTCGCGGCCAAGTTCCTGGTCACTCCCGAGACGATGACGTCGCAGCGTTGCTCTCGACCATGGTGCAGGGACAGCGAAGGTCGCCGCTCGAAGTGAGTTCTTTCCGTTCATGCTGACCGGGCAAAGCGGAATGTCGCGGTTCCCGCTGCAAGAAGGCCGGGGAAAAGCAATCGGATTGCACATATACAGAGCTGGTGGACTGATCATCAAGTTGCACACTGTACAGGGCTTCGACGCTGTCGTACCAGGACGGAGAGCCATGTTATCGCTTGCTGAGGTGCGAGAGGTGCCGGACGATCAGCAACCGGGACGCGGTCGGCGCAGCCAACATCATGAGCCAAGGCATGAGTTGGCTGTGGTTCGAGGATGGGTTGTGGAGGTGTGAGTCGGAGGAGAAGGAGTTGTGATCCGAACAAATCCGGATCGGCGGTCCCAGGACAATCCCAGGGGACTGAGTAGCAAAACCAGCTGCCGACATCGTTGCGTTCGCCCACAAAGCAGAGGTCGATTGGGTGCCGAGACTGTCAACCCGCGAGCGTTATGGCGCGCTATGGCCGTCCGAGCGTGAACAAGGCTGAGAATGCCGTGCGACGCGAGAAGAGGGGTGGCGAGAAAAGTGCTTGCCCACATCGCGACGCGCGGTCGACGGACAAAATTTAGATATAGCTTCGGCAGGACTGTACGGCGTAGCACTACCATGGAAGCACGAAAGGAATCCAGTGTTCCAGGGGGGGGCACCGCGTCCGAAACTTCCAGAGAAAGCGCATGCTGATCGCACGAGAGATTAGGAATTCGATTCTTTTCATTCGTGCGTCGGTAAAAAAGCTATGTACAGCACCCTCGCACCCTCCTCCTCCTCCAGTCTGTCCCTCCTCGGGGCTGAAAACGCGACGTATAGACAACAGATCACCTTCCCCGAGAATCGGAACCCTCCTCCTCCTCCTACCGTCGTCCCTCCCTCCCAACAAGCTTGAAGGGGCGAAAGTCCGGCTCGATCCCGGAATGCGGCATCTCGTTCAACTCCGGGTGGTGGTGCAAATGCGAAGTTGGAGCGAAGAGAGTGCCGTAATGTAAACAGACCGAGCCGACCCGCGCCTCCGAAAGGGCGGCTTTACTTGAAAAAGTTCTCGAGCCACTGTAGCAGCGAACCGGTCAACGTCCTGCTCACGACACGATTTTCGGAGAATGTAGAGACTTCGGGAGGGGCAGCGGGACGACTCACCTCCTTGGCGTCCTTCTGTTCCCGCACGAGCCGTCCGAGCAGGATCCGGCACCTCCTCAAAGCCTCTTCGTCGTCACATTCGGGACCCTCGCCGTGCGCGTCGAGGCGCTTGCCAAAGTGCTGCAACGCCTCGCACGAGTGCTGGACCCTCCGGAGGCCGAGCGCCGCCGACGAACCTTTGAGGAAGTGGCCGCGCGCCGACAGGACTTCGAGGTCCCTCGTCTCGCTGCAGGTGTGGAGTAGCGGTCACGGCGAGTCGAGAGAGAGACACGATCAAGTTTTGATGCCGAGTTGGCGAGTCGATGCCGAGTCGGTTCGGTACAGCGAGCAGGCGCAAAAGAAGGGACGCCGAACCGAGTTGGAAGATCAATTTTTTTTGAGGACGATCGTTTTCCAAATTTATCGGCAGAGGTGTGTCGAGAGGTGGTGCGTGAAGAGCATAGACCAGGGAGAGTCAGTTCCGCTTGGGCGTGTGTCACGCTAAGCTGATTGGACAGGCGCGGGACGCACAGTGCCTCCTTGATCTGATCAATGGTCGTGTCGGCTTGCTGGATGTAGTCGTACGCGAGACTTTTGCTGAACTCTCGGTCGTCGTCGTCGTCCTACACCGAGTCGGTCCAGGCAATCAAGGTCGTGCGGGTCCGTGAGCGAGGGGGAGACGAAGGGTGCCAGCCATGACGGCAGCAGCAAAAAGGAGGGCAGACAGCGATCAGCGCGGTCCTCTCGAGCCAGGGCAAAGGACAACAGACGCCTCGCTTACGATTTCCAAGAGTTGGTTAAAGACCTCCATATCGACCACCTCGTCCGTCTCTGTCCCGAGCAGCTCGTCCTCGTCGCGTTGCTGGTCTGACGCCGCGGAAGCGTCACCGTCGCCGCCCTGCGCCTTGCCCTCTCCGGCTCCTGAGCCGGACGGAGGAGCAGCACCATCTGCAGTCGGTGCTGCTCCCTTGGAAGCTGCGACCGAACCGGCCGGAGCGGCAGCAGGATGCGAGGACGCTGTCGAAGAAGGCGACAAAGCTGGCTGAGCCGAGGAGGCCGTAGCAGCCGCCGTCTGGCTGTTGGAGGTGGCGGAGGCGGTCGCGTGGTCGTTTAAATCTGTGCCCATCGCTTGCACTTGGTCCAAGTAAGCGGGAGTGGCGAGTCGTGTATATGCGCACAGCTTGTGCAGCCGTCGTCACGGCGAGGCGCCGCTCCTTTTCGACGTCGCGTGCGTCGGCCGTTTGCCCGACTCTCACGGTCGAGGCCCAAATCGGCCCTCGTCTACATACATATCACCGCGGTCCCATCTCGCTCGTCCGCAATCCGCGTTAATTCAATGCTTGGAATTACTACTGAACAGATTCTGGAGCGCAGCGGTATGTACTGGGCCCGCCTCGACCGTGGCGGTCGAATCGAATTTTCGAATTCCCGCCTGCTCAACTTTCTCTCGCAGGAAATCTGTAGGTGGAGACAATTGAACGGGCTCGGATGACCGTGCATTCATGTCGACACGGCCAGCCGCTCCTCCGCCGGATGGCCATTCGGCGACTCCTTAGCGGCCACGGACGAAAATTCGTCCAAGTAAGAACTGGCGCTGCTGGAGAAGTGCGACGACGTCGGCGACGGCAGCGGCAGCGGCGCAATGGAATCCCCTCCCCTCACAGGCCGTCGTGGTTGCTCGAGGGGGCTCAAAGCTGTGAGTCATGCGGCCGCATGCGCCGGCGATGCCTGTCGGGCCGTCCGGTTTGCGTTCGGCGTAACGACGGCGCCGAGTGTCGGTGGTGGTCTGGCCGGCCTCCAGCGTTCGGATAACATAGGCGAGACAGGCGACTGACTCGCAGCCCTCTGTGCGTAGATCGAGGGTGGGGGCGTAGTCGCCGCAGGAGGGGGGAGGACGAAAGGCCAGACGATTCTCCGTGTCCGACGACCGGCGCCACGACGGAGCGCGCAAGGGGTTCCCACGTGCGATGGCCTGTCCCGATGGTATGCCTGACGATGTGGTCCACGGTCCATAGCTCAGAGGGGAGATAGTCGGGTGGACACAAGCGAGTGCAGTGGGAGCGATCGGACGTGAACGGGCGAGCGAGCGAGCGTCGTGTACTCGTGCAACAGGCCATATAGCTCAGACGTATAGCTCGAACGTATAGCGTGAATCGATGGTCGTTTCGCCAGCATACGGCCATCCGGTGGTGTGTGCAAGTTCCATGCAGTCGAGAGCGGCGACGTCCGCTATAGGCGCCGTCACGAGGGGTCTCCCGGGAGCGAAGTCTTGGGCAGAAAGAGCAGCGCTTTTTCGGCCGACGAAGCCGTTTATGTTAGCCGCGGTCCTGCCGGAACGAGGCGTGCGATGTGTGCTGTGGCGGAGAAGGAGAAGCGGCGCCGTCACTTTGCTTGCCGGGCTACATCATCAAGAGCGAGGAGAGGCAGGACCTCAGCGGGCAATCGTAGGCGTTGTTTGGGGTTTCGGTGAGTGGCAGCATCACTGGCGCCTCTTTTCGGGCTCAGCAGGACCCGCGGCCGGGCACTGGCCGGGAGGCAACGATGGGGAGGCGGGCGGGACCAGGCTGCTGTCAGAGGAGGCGGGCGGGGCAAAAAGAGCTTACGCGTTCTCTAGCAATTCAGACTCGACCGAGTGGGCGGGAGAGCTTCCGCTGCGAGGTGCAGGTAGTTGAGGGAGCGAGAGCGTCGCCACCGCTTCGCGGCCGCGCGTCGCGGCAATGAGCTGGCTCTCCGGTCCTAGCACAAGAGCGCGGGAGGAAATAGACTAGGCTCTACTATACTATCGTGCTTCTCTGGCGCCCGGCGCGCGTCGTTTTGCGCCCCGACGCGCTGCTCGATTCCTCGCAGCGCTCGCGATGCGTCATGCGACGACTGAGTCTCTCTCTGCCCCCTCCCTCGCCGCCGTTAATCCTGCCCCATGTCGAAACGCGCCGCTCCGTCGACCGAGCCTCTTCCGCCCGCCAAGCGATCATCCGCCAGCAGACCACCCGCCCTGACGGCCTACTTCCCATCCAACACGGGACCTCCTCGACCTCCGCAACCCGTCGTCGCTTCCGACCCGATCACCGACCGGCAGAGCACCTTTGTCGCCCACGCCGCTCCGTGTTCGAACCACACTCAGGCTCACACTCTGCAGAACTATATCCGCAACCTCCGCAGCGGCACTCACCCCGTGGAATGCTCGCACGAGATCCTCGCTTGGCGGTGCCTTTCCCTCAAACCAGGAAAGACGGGCCTCGATAGCGAAAACGACTTCAAGGTCATGATTGACGGCGACGACGACGGCGAAAAGGGAGGGAGCGCCGTCATCAAGGAGGTGCTCACTCAAGAGGGCGGCATCGACGTCGCAATCGTCATCAGTCGCCTCTACGGTGGTGGGTCATCCATGCTCCCTCCATTTCCAAGTGCTCCCGAAAGGAAAGAGAGAAAGTCTGAACCTCTTGTGTCTTTCGCAGGGATCATGCTGGGACCCGTCCGTTTCGCCCACATGCGCAAATGTGCCTCGCAAGCTCTCAGTCGTCTCCTCGACGCACAACGACTCCCCGAACTGCTCTCCCAGCTCGCCCACCTTGACCAAGAAATCGCGTCGCACTCACCGGCCACCGCGACTGCTTCCCCAGCTGCGGCGGGGGCGGGATCTCCAACAAAGTATGCTCACCTCGATGTCGCAAAGGCTGAGCGACTCGTCGCTGCCCGAGAGAAGAGGCTCGAGCTGCTTCGGAAGAAACAGCGCGAAGAGGAGGAGGAGCTGTGGCGCCAAGTCGAGGAACAGGATGCAGCCGAGCAGCAGCAACCACCACATCGACAAGGAGATACGAGTGCGTCATCACCGACGACTCCTGAACGGCGAGGGAGGTCGTCGTCGGGTAGAGGCGCCGAGGCGGAGTCCGCTGTTGGCACGTAGCACGGCTTGAAAGAGAAACAAACAGGGTACGATCCGTCTATTGAGTCCAAGTCTCGTTCGCTCTTCTACAAAGACTTCCTAAATCTTGCGCCACACTTCCCGGCTCTGGATGATCCGCAGCACGAGGATGCAGCCAGCAGCGAGCAAGGACAATGCGCCCGAGAACATGATCGCCGGCCGGTACGCTCCCGCGCCTCGGTCCGGTCCACCGTACGCCTGCAGGATATATCCGGCGATGGGGGCGCCGACGAAATATCCCGGCGCCCAGGACGAAACGATCATGGAAAAGACGACGGGTAGGCGTCGGCTGCCGAAGACTGAACCGACCGTGCCGGGAGTGAGGCTGAACATGCCGCCGCTGTTGACCCCTGGCGGTGAGCGTTCGATCCTCGGTTCAGAAGGAAACGGATGGTCTGGCTCACGCGCAAAGCCCGTTGATGATGGCGAATATGATTCTGGTTGTATTCGCGTCGATCAGAATGAGCTGATAATTACCGCACCGATGCAAGCAAGTTGGTAGGGATGCACTCACAGAGGTGCGATAGAAGTCGCAAATGGCCAGATCAGCAAGGTACTGAAAGCGACCAGGAACAGACAGAGGCCGAGCGAATTGAGCGATCCGAGGAGGGCGTCTGCGCCGAGGCCGAAGCCGATACGTCCCGCCGCAGACGCGAGATTGTATCCCGCGAGGAGGAAGGACGAGGTCGTGGTCGAGAGGCCGATTGAGGTGCCGTACAGGGGCAGGAAGAAGGGCGGGACAAAGAGAGGGAAGATGGCGACTGCGGTGCCGATCAGCAGCAGGATGAATCGCACGTCCTTGAACAGCGCGCTGAAAAAACGCAATAGCGAGTCAGTCTCAGGCAACTCGGAAACATCGAGAGTGAACGGCTGCTTTACGGGTCGAACGCCTGTCCCTTCTCCTTGCTCCGGAGAGGCTTCTTTGCCGCGCGGGCCTTGAGCGTCAGTGCCGCCGGAAGGTTGATCGCCGTCATGATTAATCCGATGATCCGGAAGGTCCAGGCGAGAGAGACGCGCTTGAGGAGCTGGCTCGTGATGATGGAGAAGATGGCGCCACCGACTCCCGAGCCGGCGTAGACGAGGCCGGTCGCGAGGTTGCGCCGCCGGAGAAAGTACTGGGACGGTAGAGTCGCGACGGAAAAGAAGCAGAGGGCGGCTCCAAGACCATACATCAGGCCTTCAAAGACGAGGAGGGCTCCGTAGCTGTGGACGAAGGACCCGGCGATGACGGGACCGAGTCCGGTAAAGAGGGATCCAACGATGGCGACCCGTCGAGGTCCGAAGGCGCCGACAAGCCTTCCGATCGGGATGGCAAAGATCGCCTCCAAGCTGACTTGCGTCGAGCCGATAAATGCCAGCGTCGAGGACGGAGCGAGGCCTTCGGCGACCAGAGCGTCCTGGAACACCCCCCAGGAGTAGACGCCGCCCATCGTCGTGAAGAACAGCGCAAACGCCGACGCTACTTGCGTCCATGCGAGCATGCCCGAGTCAGGGTACGACTCGAAGGCCTCCTTGCTGTCGGAGGCGTCGAATAGTTCTGTCGCCGATTCTGCGACGGGCGACGCGGATCGCGGAGTGGGTGCTGCCGTGCTCGTGGGTGTCATCTCGACCTGCTCTACCGTTGTAGAAGCCATGTCGGGTGCAACAAGGGAGTGTGTAGAGGGAGAAAGAGACTCGACCGCGAAGTCCGCCCGCTCGAGCCGGAAGCCGAAAGTGGGGGCGGCCGAAGCTTGACTCGTGCGAAAGAAGATGCAAAAGGCAAAATGGCTACATGAGATGTCTAGAACAGATGAAGGGGGTATAGGAACAGATGGGTGCGAAGGAGCGTGTTGATACAGGAAAGCGATATCGAGAAAACGGAGAAACAAAGGAAACAAGTACACCCGAGTTCCCGACTCTAGAGGTCACGCTTCGCGCTCCGGATTGAGCACGCGAGCCCACTCGAGCAAAAGACGGTAGACATCTGCAGGTGAAATAGACATCAGTCGCGACTCCGGAGGGTGAGAGCAGGAGGCGGATCTTACAAGCTTGCATGTCCTCCGGCCGCCAGTTCTTGCTCGCCCAATCCGCGCCGGCCGTAGCAATCTCCTCCGCGAGGTCATCGTGGTTACCCGTCCTGGCCTCGTCGACACCGCCGTCGAAAAAGGCGAGCAAGTTGTACAAATCCGAGTAGTCGACTCGCACCGGAACCTGCAGAAGAAAAGCACCCTGGGTCAGCAAGAGAGTCTCCACCACGAGCTCGGATTAGCAACGGGGACGTACATAGTGCACCCAGGGCTGGATCCGGCCGTCGTAGAACTCGGGGAAGACGGTGCTCTTGAACGGGACTTGATTCGACTGGAGATGAGCTCGGAAGCGCGCCGAGTACCTGTGTCCGGGATGTGTGAGTCGCGGTCTCCGGAGGTGCATTAGCGAATCCGAGCACGTACGCGTTACCGTCGACATCCATGACGTAGCGGTTGTCTGCCATCTCCTCGAGCGACATTTTCGGAACGAAAGTCATCGTCCTGCTGATCTCGTCGCAGAGTTCCGGCCAGCACTGCACCGGCACGCCCGTAGCGCGGACATTGCTGTACCGAGAGTTGAGCTCGGCCAACGAGTGTTCGACATCGACTTGGTACTCGTTGCCGAAGTGGTCCGTTCGAGTTTCGCGAACCGTACGCGGCGCCGTGTCGTTCGAGTTCAAAAGCGTGATGAGGCGGAAGCGATGCGACTGGCGCCAGCTGTTCCAACAAACAACAGCGAAAGGGTCAGTGTTGTCTCTTCTCACGTTATCGCTGTCGACTTTTGTGCCGAGGTGTGCGCGCTTACTTGAGGTTGGGGTCCACTCCGACGCCGTCGGGGGAGCCACGCCACAGCAGCCTGCTCGCCTTTTCCCGGAACGAAGACTCGTTCTTGGGATTCAGGTCGTACAGGATCGTCGCGGGCCAGACCTGTTGAGGAGAGTTTTGCGCATCAGCTTTCCGCACGGTACGGCTGAATGGAACAGGGTGAACGCACCAAGTCCCCATTCGTCTCGGTCTTGGAGAGAGAGAAAGATGGGCGGAGCTCGCCGATTCCAGGGCCGACGGCGTTGGCACCGTGAAGCTCCAAGTTCTCCGGAACCATACAAAACGACATGGCGTTGTTGTGATCGCGAATGAAGGCCGGCCCTGCAGGCGGAGTCTGCGCATCGAGACCAGCGACACGTCGACGGTAGGGAGACTGGGCATCGCACTGCCACTGAGTTCGAGACAATCTGCAAGGTCGGAAAGGTTAGCTTTTGTCCGAAAGGTGACACAGAACGCAGAAAAACAACAGACGTGTTATCGCCGTGCAAGTTCAGCTCGTCTTCCTTGACCCATCGCCCCTCTTGAGCGGCTTGCCGGTAGGCCTGCATCACGTCGAAAGACTGGGCGGTACACGGTCCGTCGTGAAGATGCAGCGGGACCGTGACGTCCGGCAAGAGATGCGCGAGCGGTTCCATCAATGAGACGAAACCTTCCGGGACTGGAGGGCGCCAAGTTGCTCCGCCGATCTCGAGGCGGCCGTCATTGATGTAGATCAGCCCAAAGTTTGTGCCCCAACCCGTGAGATCCTCGTGCTCGGCGATGCGTTGCCGGACAACCGAAGGACGAAGCGAAAGGAATGGCTCGATTTGGTTGCTGATCGTGTCGAACTCGTCGATGAGCTGGACGTTGTGCTCTCTCGCCCAGCGGTACCACTCCTTGAAGCCGGGAGGAGGGTCTCGTCGGTTCCGCCGTTGGTATTCGCGCACCGCCTCGTAGTAAGTCTTGGACTGACGGGCGACCTTCTGGTTCCACTGCTCCTTCGCCTCGCGAATGAGGCCGTGGACGGGATGTTCGTCGTAGGCGTTCGACTCGTTCGGGAGCGGCGTTCCGTACGCATAGGTGTGATCTGTTCGGAGGGGGCGCCGGGCGGTGCCGTCCCTCGTGATGTAGTGCTTGAGATGGGCGACCGAGTCTTTCGCGTACGTCCCGCGCGACGCAACGAGCACGTAGACGAAGAACCCTGCGACCGCGAGGAAAGCTGACCGGCGTGCGAGACGAAGCCATGTCCGTGGTTGACGAGCGCGCGGCGACTTCCAGCTGAGAAGGTTCGGCGAAGGCGACCCCAACGACGGCGAGGTGGCCTTGATCGAGTCGTAGCCTTCCGTTCGGTGCTTCTCGAAGAGTGCTTGCGTGGACCGCGGAGTGGAGATACCCGAGTACGAGCGCTCGTCGTCGTCGAGGAGGCCGTCGACCGAGATCCTGACGGTCGAACTCTTCCTCCGGTGCATCTCGGTGGTCGTGCGCATGTCGTCCGGCGCCCGGTACCAGAAGCAGTCGAGTCGATGTCGCCGCGGACAGGAAAGCAGTCTCCGGGAGCACGAGCTGTCAGGAGCAAGAGCGAGAGAGGGTCGGTCGACGACTCTGTCACACGGACGTCGCCACGCCCGCCAGCAAGGATTGTCTCGCATGTCAAGGTGGGGCGGCCGGCTAATGATGTACGATCATAGAATGCGCGCAGGACAAGGTTCTTTTTTTGACCAAGACAAGTCGACCGGCCAATCAGCCAGGAGTTGCCACCGCGCCGCAACGGGAAATTTTGCGAAAGTTTCTCACCTGACAGGTGTACATACGCCGTTTCGTCTCGGCGCTCGGCGTACATGCTAGCTTAGTTTCTGCGACTGCTGTGTGTATACAGTCGCTCGTCTACATGTCGCGAGTTGGACCTTTTCTCGCGGTTCAAGGTGTGCTTGGAAAGGCAAGCTCGAGGCGATCGGAGACAAAGGCGTGCCAGCCATCTCGACTCAGACGTCGCACGCTCCCCTCGCACTCCCTTGCGCGCATATGTACGTAGATCTCTAAGCCCCGCCTCCTCTTGCGAGACAGCCAGCGATTGCTGTACAGTTGGATGTACTATACGCGTACATGCATCACGTACGCCGGCTCGAACGCGCCGACGCGATGGCCGAGATGACCTTCTCAACGCTGGACGAGCTTCGGCAAAGCATATGCTGCTCGATGGTAACTTATGCACTGTCGGGGCATCCGATAACTGAGTATCGTGCGCCAGGAATGACAAGCACTGTACATCATGATCAAGAAAGTACCAGCACGAAGGACCGAAGCTTCGTCTTTAGTCGTCACGCAGCCAGACCTGATCTCTGGAACGGAAACCGCGAAACAGAATGTGACAAATAGATTCCTATGCATACATACGCATGCGTCAAAGAAGTGTCCACAGCTGTACGGAACGTCTAAGTGAGAGGAGTTTTACAGAGGTTTACACGTCGAGCTCAAGTTGCGCTGTCGGTTTCCGCGCGGGGTCAAACACCCGCGCCCATTCGAGGAGCAACCGCAAGGTATCTGCGCAAGTAGTGTCATCAGCATCGTCTGCACCAAGAGAAACGGAAGCAAAGGCACGTACAGGCGCGCATGTCATCAAGGCGCCAGAATCCGTGCGCCCAATCGGAACCGGCCATGGCGATCTCTTCCGCGAGATCGTCGTGATTGCCTGTACGCGCAGCGTCGAGTCCACCGTCAAAGAAGGCGAGGACGTCATACAAGTCGGCATAGTCGACGCGGACGGGAACCTGCAATCTCTTGCGTGAGCACATCGTTCGGAAGAGCTTGCGGATCCGTTGAACGGCACGCACATAGTGAACCCAAGGCTGGATGCGATCCATGAACCATCCGGGGAAGATGGTGCTCTTAAACGGAAGCTGGTTCGACTGAAGGTGGGCGCGGAAACGTGCAGAGTAACTGTCGAGGAAAAAGAGCGGCGAGCGATCAGTATGAGCCGGTGTCAGGCCTCCCCCGTCACCAAAAGGGACTCACGCGTTCCCGTCAACGTCCATAACGTATCTGTGATCCGCCATCTCTTCGAGCGACGCTTTCGGAACGAACGTCATCGTTTCTTTGAGGTGTTTGCAGATGGCGGGAGCGCACTGCACCGGCCCGCCGGTCGCGCGCACGTCGCTGTACCTGTCGTTCAGTTCGGCGAGCGTGTGTTGCACGTCGACCTGATACTCGCGGCCAAAGTGGTCCCACTTCGTTTGCCGGACGATCCGAGGCTCGGTGTCGTTCGAGTTGAGGAGAGTCAAGAGCCGGAAACGGTGAGACTGACGCCAAGGCTTGTCGTGCGTGACGCTGATACCGTCTGGAGAACCGCGCCACAGCAGTTTATGGCCCTTCTCCCGGAACGGCGACTCGTTCTTCGGGTTCAAGTCGTAGAGGATCGGCGGAGTCCAAAGCACGTCGGCGTTCCACTCGTGCGTTGACAGGGCGAAGCTCGGGAGCAGGTTCTGGATGTCGGCGGTTTGGGCGAGCGAGCCGTGCATGTCCGCGAGTTGTGGTGCCATGCAGTAACTCATCGCGTTCGTGTGATTCCGAATGAACGCCGGTCCGCCGACGGGCGGCTTCGTGTCCAGTCCGATCACGAAACGGCGGTACGGCGAGTCTACCGGACATTGTCGCTCGCGCTTCGTCCAGCTGCCGGAAAAGAGAGAGAGAGAGTCAGCTCGCGACGCAAAGGGAAAAAGGGGAATCTCGACGCACACCGACTCGTGCTCCAACTCGACCGGGAGTTCCGACTCGTTCACCCAGTAGCCCTCGCGAGCAGCTTTCTGGTACCCTTGTCTGGCGCGCCAGTCCAGAGTCGCGCTCGCTGCGTCGTGAAGATAGAGCGGAACGACGACGTCGGGAAGGAGATGTGCGACGGGCTGCATGAGTTCGGCAAAGCCTTCCGTGACCGCCGGGCGCCAGCCTATAGAAAGTCAAAGAAGAATTCGAGGTGGGTCAGCGAGCAACCCTCTCGGCGTTTGGGTTTAGCAAAGCGAACAGAATTTGCGGACCTTCTCCGACGGTGATGACGCCGTCTTTGATGGTAATGAGCCCGTGATCGCGCCCGCGGCCCTTCTTGTCCCTGTACGCATCAACGCGCTCTTTTAGGACCTTGGGCCGTACGCCGAGCATCGGTTCGATCTGCCGGTAGAGCGAGTCGTACTCGTCGAGAAGCTGCACGTCGTGCGTTTGCGCCCATTCGAACCACTTGTCAAAGCCCGGAGGCGGTTCGCGGCGGTATCGCCGCTTGTACTCTTGCACGGCTGCTTCGTAGGTCTTGGACTGTCGCGCGACTTTGGCGGCCCACTGCTCTTTCCCTTCGCGGATCAAGCCGTGGATCGGATGTTCGGCGTAGGAGCCCTCGACGTTCGGATCCGGGACCGCGTAGGCGTACGTCTCGTCGTTTCGGAGAGTCGTCGACGGGTGTCCCGTAGCCCCGCTGCTGCTGGCGCCGCCCCCCATCAAGTTCTGGCTCCAGTCGCGCAAGTGGGTCCCGCTCTGGGAAGGCGACGACGCTGCGATCACGACGAGGAGGATAGTCGTGACCGACAAGGCGATAGTCGCGGTACCGCATCGCGAGCGTAGCCACGTCCTGAGGCTCTTGGGACGCGCTGCGGGCGACCAGGCCAACGGTGCATAATCGAATGAGCTGCGCTCCATGCCTTGCGAGCCTCGCCTCGAGTCGACCATGCCAGGATTGCACGAGCAAGATCCGACGGCTGCCGGAGGGCTGTCGCGAGATCGAGTGTAGCGTACAGCGACTTGCAGACCAATGCAGACGCTGCTGCAGGATCGACTCGACAGCTCTGATCAAACTCTCTTTCGTCCCGCGTCGCGTCGACGGCGCGTCGATAAGCGGGCGGCCGGCCGATCTCCGGCGGGAAGCGTTGTAGCCGTGGAAACCGCGCCGATAAGCTCTTTTCCTCGACACTTCTCTGCAGACGCAGCTCGGGTTGTCAGCCTGACAGGATCGAGATCTTCTTCGCGTTGGAACGGTACCGATCCGACTTGTTTCCCTTTGTTCCGAGCTCGAAGAAATGCAGTTTCTGATCTGCAGCGACATCCTCTGCGCCGTAAATCGCGTCTTGATGCCGACTGAAGCCGCTCGGCCGCGGGGCTCGGAACAACTTGCCTCCGTGCAGTACTCTACAGATAACGGGCGGGAGCGACTACGAAAGTCAGGTTCAGGCGGGACGAGAATCGAGCTTTGCCGCGCGAAGAGAACCGCGTCTACCACTGCGTTGCGGTGGCGGACTTCACAATCCTGAGGGCTTACTCGTGTCCGTGAATGAGTGCCGAAGCTGACGAGTGTAGGTGGAGTCTGAGACTCGACGAACCTTGTGCGAGCAGGAGACGAAGAAGGCCGACAAAAATCACGAGCTTCGTCTCGTCACGTCGATCGCAGCCTCAGTCGCGGACTTTGGGTTACAGCAGCCTGTTCTCAGGTACAGAGAATATAGCTCTGAGCAAGCCGAGTTCTGCCGAGTACAGTCTGAGTATTGCGAGGCTCAGACACCCTCCGAGAGACGAACGCTCACGGAGATGAAGCTCGCGAGGACGTTTCCTCAGAGCGAGCTTATCGGCCCGACTCAACGCTGTATCGAGAGCTGCTGTCCTGCGACCGAAGGCGGTCTATGTAGGAGTCAAGCGAGGAAACGCGCGGCTCCGAGAGAGCGGGTGAGCTGAGAAGGTCATGTGTTGACTCGGCTCGAGGGGCGGCGGCGCGGCGGCTGCGGTTGGCGCTCCCAAATTGAACGGCGGCAACACGAGTCGCAGCGTCGAAGGCAATCATCGGAAACTCTTCTCTCCCTCCTCACTCGACACCGGTGCACATAAAGGATGTCTAGCCTCGCTCAGATTGGCGCAAAGCATGTCGCAAAGGGCGAGTTCAGTCTACCTCCTCGACGCTCGCCGAAGCTAACAGCTGGCTGATCATTCTCATCTACTCGTCGTCTCCAGGTGTCGGCAGGTACACCGAGATGGTCATGACCGAGGGCCGTGGGTCCTACATCAAGACCGAGTGCGGCCGCACCATCCTCGACCTCACTTGCGGCAGTCAGTCTCTCTTGCTCTCCGGAGTCGAACGCCACGAACTTCGATTCTGGTCTTTTTTTGAAAACGGACCGCCGGACAATTGCATCCATTAACTCCTTGTACTTGCTATCTCTCCTTCGTACTACAGTCGGTGTGACCAACTTGGGTCACTGCCACCCCGGCGTCACAAAGGCCGCGCAGGAGCAGGTCGGCACACTCGTCCATGGACAGGTGCGTGCTGTTCGGCCCCCGTGCCCCCGGACGCGTTCTGACGGCGTCCACCGGTGCAGGTCAACCTCGGCTACAACAAGCCGTACCTCCAGCTCATTGAGCACCTCCTCCCGGTTATGCCGCACAAGTCGCTCGACTCGTTCTTCCGTGCGTGCTTCGTCCCTTATCTCGCAACGCACCTCCTCTCCTCTTCCGACGCTTCTTCCTCGCTTAACATCCATGCATACTGACTCCGCCTCTTGGAAACCATCCCGCAGTCTGGAACTCGGGTGCCGAGGCCGTCGAAGCTTCCGTCAAGCTCGCTCGTCACGCTACCGGCAAGCAGAACATCATCGTCGTCCAGGGCAGCTACCACGGACGAACTTTCGGCACCATGGCTCTCACCAAGTCCAAGACGATCTACGGAGCTGGTTACGCCCCGCTCATGGTGAGCCGGAAGTTCCCTTGGTCCGAGCGGCGAGCGGCGAGCGGCGAGCGCACATCGCGTCGCTGGTCGTTTGGTGGAACGATCGATCGGCGCTCACCTAGTCACTTTTTCCTACAGCCGGGTGTCTTCACGACCCCGTATCCCTACTGGCACCAGATGGGTCTCCCGCACACGACCTCGAACGACGAGCTCGTCGAGAACGCTCTCTACCGCGTGCGTGGCTTTTCCCCCCTGCAGTCCCTTTTTTCGCTCCGATCGGCACAGTCCAGGGAAGTCGTTACATACTCCTAATGTGGATGCTAACCTACTATGTGTCAATGCCGACCACAGCTCGAGCTCCTTCTCAAGCAGGAGACTGCACCGCGCGACACTGCCGCCATCATCATCGAGCCTGTTCTCGGCGAGGGAGGCTACATCCCTGCTCCGAAGGGCTACCTCGAAGGCCTCCGCCGCATTTGCGACGAGAACAACATGCTCCTGATTGCCGACGAGGTCCAGACTGGCTTTGGCCGGACCGGAAAGAACTTGTGAGTCCGGAGGGTTTTCTCCCATCAAATGAGACTGAGGCTAACCTGGTGATCTCGTACAGTGCTATCGAGCACTACCCTTCTGTGGTCCCCGACGTCATGGTGTTTGCCAAGGGCGTTGCGAACGGCTTCCCTCTGTCGGGTATCGTCTCGCGCAAGGAGCTCATGGACAAGCAGCCGGTAAGTTGTCATCCTTCGGGACACGAGTCGCAACAGACACTGATTTGTAGTCTGATTTGAATAGGCTGGATCGCAAGGAGGCACCTACGGTGGCAACGCCGTCGCTTGTGCGGCAGGCGTTGCCGTCCAGCGCGCATTCAAGGAGGAGAAGGTCCTCGAGAACGTTGCTGCGCGGTCGGACGAGCTTTTCGGCATGCTGCGCGAGTTGCAGGCCGACCCCAAGATTGGCGACACGATTGCCGAGGTTCGCGGACTCGGACTCATGGTCGGTGTCGAGTTCAAGAGCCCGACGGACCCGTACACCCCGGCGCAAGGCAAGGTTCCGGCCAAGATGGCGAGCCGAGTGCAGAACAAGTGCCTCGAGAAGGACTTGCTCACTTTGACTACCTCGGTCTACGAGACTATGCGGTCAGTCCTTGCTCGCGTCGGTTTCATCTCGTGTTGAAAAGAAACCGGGGCTGATGATTCGGCCCGTCTTGATCTGCACAGGTTCATCCCGCCTCTGAACATCTCGAAGGAGGACATGGCCAAGGCGTGCCAGATCATCAAGGAGGCGATCAGCGAGGTTGTTCACGAGGGTTGAGCCTATGAAAGCTCAGCCAGGCCCTTCTCCAGCAGACGTCGTTACCGCATCTTTTAGTTTTGTTTCCCTCTGTACTCATCCCGCGCACCTAGAGATAAA
>JAMALC010000150.1:0-44700 GCA_023628275.1 Rhodotorula sp. M30-05A-2 | reverse complement strand
GTCCGCATCGTCCCCTTCGAGGTCGAGTTCTGGGCCGGCAGGGAGAGTCGCCTGCACGACCGGTACAGGTACACGAAATTGGAAGGGCCGGGTGCGGGCGAAGGATGGAAGGTCGAGAGGTTGAGCCCGTGAGGAGCTGGGCGGAACTTGTTTTTCTTGTCCAGAATTCCGTCTGTCTGCAACGCTCCCGAACCGAAAACACCCCTTCTATGTTTCTTTCTTCGTCGCTTTACTCATGTGTAGCCGATGCCCAGACTTTGTGACTGCCATGCCGAGTTGTCATGGAAAGGGTGGATCCGGGGCCCGGCCGATAGAGCTTTCGGAAAAACGGACAAACGGACAAGTCTGGATGTGCGTGCACTGCAGGTAGATTTACGACAAAAAAAGAGGAAGGGGCCGGAGTTTGTACAGAGTCGGTGCGGTAACGATGGGAGGGAGGGGGGAGAGAGCGAGTAGATACAGAGTAGGAAAGTGGCGAGTAGTGGATGGAAACGATCACAGAGTTGCACGGTGCCGCCCTCAAGCGAACCCCGCCGTGCGACGCAACAGCCCCACCTCGTTGGCGAGCATCTCACTCGCCTTCCACCTCCGCGCCTGGACGCGCAAAAATCCTTCGCACAGGTCGAGGTCGTGCGAGATCTTTGCGAGTTCGAGGTGCGGATCGGCGCTCGTGTTGCTGAGCCACGAGTGGGCGCGAGCGGTGGTCGGGGGCGGTGGCGGCGAGTTGTCGGCAGCGGTGAGATCGCTAGGAGGAGGGAACGAGGAGACAGAGGCGGCGGCGGCGGTGGCGTCGGCTTGGAGGTCCTCGCTGAGGATCAAGAGTCCCCTCGCGGCGACGACGAGACAACATCCAAAGAAAGGATGGTGGATCGTCTCGGGCCACGCATACATCTGCATCACTTCGTCCTCGTCACCGCCGTTGGACGACGAAGACGACGACTTGGCGGCAGTGGTGACCGAGTTGGTGCCAAACTCTTTGACGAGGCGCACGATCCCCTTTGCCGAACTCGCGATCGCGTACAAGTGTCTCGAATTCGGCGCAGGTCGGGAAGTCGTATCGAGCGAGCAGGGCAAAGCGGGCGCGACGTACGGCGAGAGCGGCGAAGCGGACGAGAGGATCAAGATCCCCCCAGCGAGGGCGAGCATCCCGCCGAGGATCCAATCCTGCCTCTTGGCGCGGTCCACCACGGCGTTCAACTGGACCGGATAGGGCGGGAATTTCGCTTCCTTGAGGGCGTCGACGCAGACGTTGTGCACGTCGTGCACGAGGGTCAACACCTTGCGGAGGTAGGCGCACCGGGATTGGTCAGTCTCGAGCGACCAGAGGTGGGCATAGTCGGTCGCGAGGAACGCGACGTGGAACGAGTACTGGCGCGCCGTCGCCTGGTTCAATTCGCTCGGAGGCGGGACCCGCGGCGACAAGATGGACGCGCGCTGGCCCGTGATGATCCCGAGTTGGACCTCGATCCCCCAGAGGTACCACCCCAAGTCCATCAACTGGTCGACGTCTTCGAGTCCGCTCCTCGAAAAAACGGGATCGTCCAGGACCGTCTGTTGGCCGGTCCACCCGCGCGCGAGCATGTGCCGGCACGCGTACTGGAGCAAGTCGATCGATCGCTGCCGCTCGCGTTGCGCAAACGCCAACACGGACAAGATCGCCGCCGCTTGCAAGTCGGCCAAGCTCGGGCTCGTCAACCCGTCCGCCGCAGCTCCGGCGCCCGGTTCGGTCAGGTCGACGCACGGGCACGGTTTCCCGAGGGGGTCGAGCAAGCACTCGAGCGCTTCGGTCAGGATCGGGCGCGAGCACGCGAGGTGAGAGACCAAGCCGCCGTGCGTCGAGGGGAGGAACGGCACCCACTCGTACGCCTCGTCGAGGAACCGAGCCGCGAGAGCGTGCAAGTGACCGAGGTAGTACGGCGGCGGTTGTTGTTGTGGCTGTACCACCTTTTCCGAGCCGACACCGCCGCCGCCGGAGAGGTGCTCGTCACTAGACCCGAACGACGGTGCCGAGGGCGGGGAAGGTCGAGAGAGACTGCCGTTGCTGCTGAGTGGCGAGAGGATGAACGGCGCTTGTTGTTGTTGTTGTTGTTGTTGTTGTTGCGGCGGCGCATACGCGGCGTACGACGCGCTGCCGATACCGCCTCCTGGCGTCGGAGGCGTCAAAGAGCCGGTCGCTGTCGGGAAGTAGCCTTCTTGGTGGGTGTACGCAGCAGCAGGCGCGGCGGTGGGGTAGTAGTAGGGCTGGCCGTACGGATTCATCGGAGGTTGAGGGGGGTACGACGCGGCGGGAGGAGACACGGAGGACAGAGACGGCGCCAAACCGCCCGTTGTCATCGCCGGTGTCCTTGGCGAAGACGACAAGGGCGAAGAGGAAGATCGGTCCAACGACGGGACCGCCGTCGCCCGAGCGAGGGGTGGCACGAACGGCAAAGGCGGCTGCTGTTCTGCATCTTCTGGACTCGAGAGGCGTCCCGAGGTCGACGAAGACGAGACGAGGTAAGGCTGTTGTTCGGCTTTGCGGCGTTGCTCGTGTCGGCGGTTGACTCGACCGGTGGTGGCGGCTGCGCGCGCCGTCGTCGTCGACGAGTACGGCTCCTCGAGGGAACTCGCTCCCGAGTCTGAACTGTTTTGTCGGGTCCTCTCTCGCAGTTGCTGCTGCTGCTGCGGGTCGTCGGGGGCGTGCTGCTGCTGCTCGCCGCCACCGCTCTGAGCGGCTGCGGCGGCGTTGAGGGCTGCGGCGGGCAACCTCCTCGGCCTGCCTTTTCTCTTCGAGGGAGCAAACGTGCAGTCGATGCCGTTCTTGTCGCACCGCTCGCAGCGCGGGTACGCGGACGGTCCGCCGGGGTACCTCGACGTGAGCCACTCCGAGTCTTCCTGGTCGAGGGCGTGCAGGAACTCTTCGCTGAGGCCTTTGCACTGCCGGGGGGGGGGGGCCGCAGGTCAGCATGGGTACAGTATGGGGCTCAAAAAGGCGGGGTGGTGCTCACTTTGGTTTTGATGGCTCTGCAGGCGACGCAGGATTTCGACCTGCGTTGGCGTTGTCCCGTGACGGGGATGGGGCGAGTCATCTGGAGACCAGCGCAGCGGGTGGTGGGGATCCCTTGCAGCAAGGGGAAAGCGGTCGGCGGCAGCAGCAGCAGCAGCGCGCAGAGTCGAGTTGAGAGTTCCCGAGGCGAATGAGCGAATTGCGGGCTCCAGGTTCGAGTCGAGTCGAGTGTTGACGTGGCCGACTTGACGAGTGGCGTGCGAGAGGATCAGCTCGACGCCAAGCAGCGTTGCATTGATCAGCGTCCCACACTGCACACACGCAGACTCCACAGCAGCAGTTCCTTGCTTGTGCCGAGCGTTCGCGGTTCGTCTGCCGGGGCGCGCGATCGAGCGTGCGGAGGTCTGTTGCCGCCCGAGGGGAGGCGCCGGGCTGGGGTCTAACTTAATTCGGCGTAGTTGTAATCAGCATTACAAATCTCACGCGCAAGCGAGCCCTCGACGTCCCTCGTCATTCAATTCGCTCCGAGGTCGGTCCGAGTGCACAGAGCTTTGCAAAGTATTAGCTCAGCCGAGACGCACGAGTCCGCGTACCGCCGTACCACGCGGGCGCACCTCTCGACGTTTCCTCGCTCATCTCGCCTCGCCTCGCCTCATCTGTCTCTCTCTCGCTTGGCTCTGACGATCCATCGCACAGCTGCGAACGAGCCAGGAGTGCAAGTTCGGTCAGAGCGTAACGTGTGAGTCGAGCTTGGCAACTAGCCGGCGGCGACGGGTGGGCTCGTCCGGCCGGATGTGCGGTCCCCACCTCTCCCATCCACTCGCTCGCTCGCTTCGTCGCATGCTCGGGCCCTCCGCTTCCTGGCGAGATCCTTGTCATGTCCGCAACTGACGAAAGAGCGACTTCCGGCAACAGCTAAGCCCTCCCCGTCGCGCGACTCTACTCCGTCGCTCCGCACCGCATCGCCTGCCCTGACACGCGACCTCCCCATCAAAAGGAGACCCTCGAGATCAGCAGCAGCAGCATGTCTAAACCTCCGCCGCCACCTCTTCATCTAGGCGGTCCCGCAGCGTCTTCGCACTCGACCGGTGCGGACGGACCGCCGCCTCCCTCCTCTTCCACGCAACCTCAGCAATCGGCCTCCCAAAACAACGGGAACGCGCACCACCCTCATCCCGGCAGCTCGGCGTCCTCGCCGTCTTCAGGGCCTGCTGCTCCGACAACACAACAAGGCGCTGCTGCTACTGCTTCCACCCCAGCCCAAACAGCCGCCCCCCCGCCGGCGTATCCAGCCCTGCACCTCACCCCTCTCAACGGAACTTTTGTCCCGAAACAAATCTCGCTCGACCATACCACGAGCGGAGGTCGGGTCAAGATTGGCAGGCAGATCAACGCCAAGACGGTCCCGAACGCGACCAACGGCTACTTTGACAGCAAGGTGCTCAGTCGCGCGCACGCCGAAGTCTGGTCAGAGGACGGGAAGGTGAGGCCTTCACGCCAAGTTCTCTCTAATCTCGTTGGATGGACTGCTGACGCACGCATCGTGACAGGTCTTTATCAAAGACGTCAAGTCGTCCAACGGCACCTTTATCAACGGCGAACGGCTCTCGCCCGAATCGACAGAGTCGGACGTTTTTGAGCTCCACACCGATGACATTGTCGTGCGTTTGCCGTTCTCCTTTTTGGTCACGCCGTCGAGAGAGAGAGAGAGAGCACCCGAGTTCGAGAGCGAAAAATTCGACGCTAACGAAACCCTTTGCTCGCGTCCATCCGGTGTACAGGAATTTGGCATCGACATCCTCACGGACGATACGAAGCAGATTGTGCACCACAAAGTCGCCGCCAAGGTGCACCTCGTACTCAACGCCGAAGATGCCATCGCGAGTCACCGGTCCGTGTCCTTCCTCCTGTTTCCCCGGGGAATTGCTCCACCCGCCGACCTAGCGAGTCCTGACGCCATCCCCCTTTGCAGCGAGATCAACAACTGGTACCGCTCCGCGGGCGAGCAATCGCTGAACCGGTCTCGCGCGACCGCTCCTCCCCGCTCCTCGGGCGGCGGCGGCGGCGGCGGCCTCCCGAGCTCGCAATCCGGCCTCAGTTTCGAGCACGTCCTGAGTCGCTTGCAAGGCGAACTGCAGAAATCGCGCGACACGGGCGTCAACTTGACCGATGTCAACTCGACTTTGACGATCGTGCATGATACGTTCTCGGGAGGGCCGGCGCCGAGTTTACCCCCCGGAGCGGGTATTCCGCGCGGGTTTTCGAACCCTCGAAACGGGGGGCAGCACACCCAGCAGCAACTGCAGCAACAACAGGCGGCCGCCAACGAAGCGCACGCGCAATCGATCGCGGCGCTGCAAGCCCAGTTGAACGAGACGCAGTCGTCCTTGCAAGGTCACGTCGGCAAGATTCGCGAACTCGAGGGCCTCCTCGCCGAACACGACACGATCAAGCGCGAGGTCGGCGGGTTGAGAGCCCAGATCGAGTTGGCGCAGGAGAGCATGAGCGCCCTCATGAGGGATCGGGACCGTCAGCTGCAGCAACCTCAGGGGTACGGCCGGGGAGGTGCAGCTGCGAATGGGAGAGAGTCGCCGTTGGCTAGGGTGTTGGAAGCTGGGGAGGAGGAAGACGACGACGACGAGGTTGGAGGACCTGGTGCTCGGGAGGGGCAAGACCTCGACGAAGAGGAGCAAGAGAAGGCGGACGACGACGAGGACACGAGGTCGATCGTCTCTGTCGAGACAGTCACCTCCTCCACCACTGCCGCGCTGCCGCGGCTCTTCAATGGAGGCGGCGATGACAAGCGCCGCCAGCGGGGACCGTCTCCGCTCGACGCCGACGCCGATGACGACGAAGCCCCAACCTCGTCGCCTCCTCCTGCTTCGACTCCTGCACTGGTCATGTCCTCCGACGGCGACGACACGGAACAGGGTACTTCCAACGCGGACGCGCTCGCTGCGTCCAACAAGAGGGAGCGACTCCTCGAAGAGCAGAACGGCAAGCTCGTCGCGCGACTCGAGGCGCTCTCGCTCGAGTTGAGCGAGGCGACCCAACTCGGCGCGGCGTTGCGGACTCGCCACGCCGAAGCGAGCGAGACGATCAAGCTCCTCGAGCAACGGATCGTCGCGCTCGAACGGGCCGTCGATCAACGCGTCGCCGAAGCCGAGGGCCAGGTGCTCGAAAAAGTTGAACAGACTTGGACGGGGTGGCGCGAACGGTTCGAGCAGAGTTGGAAGGAGGAACGGTTGAGTTGGGAGGGCGAGAGGGAGGCGTTGAGGAAGTTGGTGAAGGAGTGGGAGGAGCGGAAACGTCTCGAGGCGGTCGAGATGGCCGCGTTGCGGGAAGCGGCGGCGCGCAATCGCGCCGGCGAGGAGGAGGAGGAGGAGGCGGAAGACGAAGACGGCAGCTCTTCTGAATCGGACGACGACGACGCCGCCGACGCTTCGTCGACGCTCTCGCCCGTGACCGCTTCTCCCGCGCGCACCTCGACCAAGAAATCGCGCTCGTCCCGACGCCGGAAACGCTCCTCGTTGACGCCCGTCCCGCCGTCGATTTCGGGAGGGCCTGCCGCGTCTGCTCGTCTGTCCGAGTTGGCGAGGCACGTCGTTGACGGTCGTGGCGGCGCTGGCGGTGTTCGAGCCGGCGGTGGTGGCGGCGTCGCGAGCGATTCAGACTCGACCATCGGCGAGCCACTCGGAGGTGGCGATGGCGCCGGTGGCAACCGATTCAAGGGAGATGGCGCTTCCGGTCGAGCTGGACTCGGCGGCTCGTCGTCGGCATCGAGCGATCAGGACGTGACCCGCGGATCCGGCAAGGCGGGCGAGCACGGCGTGAGTTTCTTGGCTCGTTTGCTTCACGTCTTGGAGATGGCTCTGCTGACCAGGTACCTTCACCGACAATGCAGGGTTTGCCGCTCTCGGTCGCGGGCGCTGTGGTCGTTCTCGCCGTCGCGGTCGGTTACGGTGCCGCCATGAAGCTCAAGGAGTGATGATCACGTTTTCCCCCGCATCCCCTCTCCTTTCCTCGTTCACGCACACACTTGCACTTCGTCTCTTCCGGGCTTGGCAATGCAGCATCGTATGAAACATAGCAGTCCCCGTTATCAATTACGTGGTTCTCTTTGGGAATGAGCGAGAATCGGATGAGAATCAAATTGTCCGCCAGGCCGAAGTCCTCAGGCCGAGCGTATCGTGACCGGCCATTGTGAGCGGGGCCAATACTACGCACTAGTTCTGACGGGCTGATGAGCTGTACGTGCGCTTCGACCGAGGGTGAACAACGAAGAGTCTGGCCCACTTCGACGCAGACAAGCTGCGGTCAATCCGTTGTGGCGACACTTCGCGCAGCTTACGAACCTCTCCGCGTGAGCACAGCAAATTGTTGTTGTATGCGATGATAGTACACGTCTGGCATTCCCGCGATCTAGACGATGAGAGCTCTTCTTCTTCTACACTGCTTCTAACCGGACCGTTCGACTTTACAACTCCCAACCACCCGGTCCGGCGTGCGCGACTCGCGCGCTTTTCGTAGTACAGCGACGATGCGTCTAGGCCTTGCACGAGAACGGGTGACCGAACTTGCCGCTCTCGTACTGCACGATGGAAAGGGAAAAAGTCAGTCTCGTGTCTCGCGTGTCGGAGAAAGCTCGGACGGCGCGACTTACGCCGTTCTTAATGCCCTACAGGAAGGAAACAGATGTATATGGTCAGTACGGAATCGGTCTGAAGGATCGTCAACAAGGTTCGCGGAGCGAGACTGACGGTGATGGCCTGCGGGAGAGAAGGGACCCGGCGTCAGTGTCTGGTACGTTTGAACAAGAGTGAACTCGACGCCAATTACGCTGTAGAGCCCGAGTGGACATAATACACAGGAGATGAGGATCTGTTCGTAGAAGCCATCGTCAGCGCCGGACGAAGCGAGGGAACCGGGAAACGCCACTCACGAAGAGGAGAGCGACGATGGTGCCAAAGGTGCGGCTCGGACGCTTGAAATAGCCACCGTCGACGACCTCGGGGAGCTTAGGGTTGACAAGGTGCAGGTAGACGAAGCCGCCCATGCCGACAACGAACCAGAGCGAAGTGAGGGACGAAATGATGGTGAGGAGCTGACTGAAGAAGGGGATGAGCTCGGCAAAGACGAAGCCGGCGAGCCAGACGGTGAAGATGATAGCGAGCCATGCGCCCTGAGCCTTCCAGGACCTATGGATGGGAAGAGGATCGGTCAGTCGGCAGACCAGAAAGATGTCACAGTTTTTCAGGCCAACTCACTTGGAGGTGAGGAGCGGCGAATGGCGGAAGAGCGACGTGTACAGGTACTTGGCACCGACGTTGGCGGCGACTATAGGCAAGAGATACGTTAGTACGGGACTCAGGGAAAGGGAGGAAGCGAGCCGCACCGATTCCGGAAACTGGAGGCGAGGGTTTCGTCAGTTCGGGGTTTCGGGAGAACGGGATTCAGGAGTTTGGAGGCACCTATGATCGTCACCAGCGCGAAGGCGTATGCCACGCACTCTACCGTACGGCTTGTCATCGAGAGAGCCGGGCTGGTAACGTATTGGCCGGCGTAGCGGTAGCAGACGGCGCCGACGACGGTGTAAATGACGAGCGAGATGCCCTGCGACAGGAGCATCGATTTCTTGAAGTCGTTGGGGCGCTTCATCTCGGGTAGGAACGAGAAGACGGCCATGACCTGGCCGTAGGCAAAGACGGTGTTGAGGATGGCGCCGATGACCGTCTCGAGGCTGACGTTCTGAGTGGCAAACGCGTCCCACTCGATCGGAACGCCGTTCTTGATCAGGCGGGTGTTGTCCTGGAGAGCGACGGCGATGATGGTGATCATGGATGCCGTAAAGATGCACGAGAGCGAGAGGACCGAGAGCCAGGTCAAGCCGGACCACTTGCGGTGGTAGGACAGCTGTTTCGGCTCGGTTTACGTCAGTCTGCAGCCCCCTTGACGCTTTCCCGGCGTCCGCTTACAAGGGCACTGATGACGGCGATGAGGACAGCCCAGCCGATCGCACAGTTGGCGCCGTTGTCAAAGGTAGAGATGGCAATCTTGCCGGCGAGGACGTGCGAACTCGCGAGTCCGACCGACTTGGCGACCATGCCGATACCGAGGAACCGACCTCCCCACTTGCCAAAGATGACCTCGCCAGCCCTGTAGTAATCGTGTCAGTTCTGGTCGGACGGGGTGGCAAAAAGGGCAGACGGACTCGGCGACGTTGAGCACGTGCGGGTAGCGGAGCTTGAAGTCGACCATGAAGTGGGTCGTGACGTAGCTGAGGGGTGGTATAGATTAGCTCAGAGTACGACACACACAGGCGCAGCGGCGTACGCAATAACAATGAAACCGCAGTTGGCGATGATGCCGCCCGCCATTCCGAGACGGTAAAAGTTTTGCGGGAACGACAGGGTACCGAGAGCGATGGCCTAGACGCGTGCGCGCATAGTATATAGATCAGCAAAAGCGCGTGTTGACGTTGCGGACGATGTCCGATCCCCCGTCCCTGCCGAACGTGGCGAATGGCTCACCTCGCAGGTCAAGACGAGACCGGCCTTGAACCACCCGAGGGTCTTGAAGTCCTCCTGGTCCTCGTCGCCCTCACGAAGAGCGAACGCATCGGCGACGGCGGGACGCGGCTCGTCCTCGCGCGCGACGAAGCTGGTCTGGCGGACACCACCCTCCTCCTCGGTGTCCTTCTCGTTGAGGGGCTTTTCGTTGTAGAATGCGGAAGCCATCGAGCGACGCAGAGAGCGCAGCGGACCGATCGAGGAAGAAGAAGGTGTAGTAGCCAGGGTTGCTCGCTAAGGGGGTTGAGAGCAACAAGCCACTTGATCCGAGCAGATGGATGAGAGGTGAGGTGAGCAAAGAGAGGCGAGAGCGGGCGGCGACCCCAGCGCGTGGGACGGGCCCCAGCTCCCTCCGAGGCACGGATTTAGAAGTGCAAAGTTTGCAGCATCAGTTTCAGCCACCGGGGCAACTCGCACGAGAAGGCGTGGAGGTTCCGATGAGAGGGCGGAGGCCCGGCGATAAAGATCGCTCACGAGATGAGCGCGCCCGAGCTCGGCCGGGTTTGTTCGGATATCGACGTAATGCCAAGGGTTGTCCCGTCTATAATTGAACCCTATGAACTCTTCGGCTTGCATCGACCTCTCGTGCGTCTTTGTCCGTATAGCTGTATGCGTCTGATCTGCGCACAGTACAGACGTATCGACAGCAGGGTGTAGGCTCGCGATCACGAGGCCCCCGGAGAACGACGAAAAAAAGGCGGAGCCGTGGAGTGCCGACCACCTCCTGCTGATCAAGCGTGGAGTCCCAACACCACTTAACCTCGCACGCGGTTTGTGCCCCAGCTGATCTCTTGGGAGCAGCTCTTCCTGATCCGCCCGCGGAAAGAAGACGGCAGCGCCGACCAAGCGCCGACCTCGGACTTTGACAGCAGCAGCAGCTTTGCCGAAAAAGCAAGCTGCAGGAGCTCGGACGGACGGAGCAGCTGAGCTCTCCGCCATCTGTTGCCACCAACGCTCCGCCACACGAGGGCGTGCTCTATAGTGTATGCGAGAGCTTGTGGTCTTCAGCTCACGGCCACCCGAGGCCGCCAACAACAGCAAGCCCTTCAGTCGCAAAATTTGAGGCTCGCGGTCTTGCGCGCCGGCCACGAAAAAATGCATAGCCACGGTTCCTTCGAATCGCTGCAAAGTTATAGCTATGTACTGATGCAATCGATCGGTACTGCCTGCGCCGAGGTGACGCTACTGGAGGCCGCCCACGGAGTGAGAAAACCAAAGCTTGCGATTTTGCCGCTCAGCTGACCTCTTCTCGCTCGAAGTCGGAAGTAATCGGTTCGCTCTCGCTTTCAGAGCCTTTCGGCCGCACCATATCGTCCGAAAGGGTCTACTTGGCATGACGATTGCGTTAAAGGGATGGGGGTGGGGTCTCGGTGCGCTGAAAACGCTACACGATTCGCTCAGTCCGGCTGGATCCGAGAGGAAGACGGGCCGCCGCCGCCGCCCACTCAGATCAGCATACCGAGGCTCATCTGCATCGCACGCTGCCGCTTGTGATCCCCGTCGTCATCGTGATCCGGAATCACGAGCGGCTGCCGCGAGTCGGAAGAAGAGGGCGCTGTGACGGAAGCCGAACGACGCACATCCGTCTTCGGTGCTTGACGCGCCGATCCTCCTCGAGGAGCTCTCAACACGGTCGGATCGGGACTCATGAACCGGACGTGTGGGACCCGCGCCGCGCGCAAGCTCGACGAGATGCGGTTCTTGGTCCGCGAAAAGGTCGAACCGGCTGCGAGGCTGCGGGTGTCGGCCTCGTCGCGATCGGCGCCGCTCGAGGTGTCGGACCAGCTCGATTGGGGACGTGAAGGAGGAGGGTGGTGGTACATTTGCGATAGCGAGCCGGTCGAAGGGCGAGAAGTCAACGCGGGAGTAGCAGCTGCGGCAAGTATGCATCAGTTCCTCACGCGTTCCATCGGGAAAAGTACCATCTGCTGCTCCCTCACCTGATACTTTACGGTTTGGATAAGTGACTTCGACGGTCGAGTTGACATAAGGTGCAGAATAAGGTACCGAATGTGCGAAGCGAAGAGGTTGCGCATGGACAGGAAGCGTGTTCGCTCGCGCCGGCGTGGCAGCACTGGTGGGCGCCGCCAGAGAGGACGCCGTCCCTCCGATAGCTGCAGGAGCAGAAAAGGCCGCGGCCGAATAGATCGGGATGGGTTGACCCGTCGGGCTGAGGACGTAGGCGTGCGGTTGGAGGTTGGAAAACGGTGGCGAGTGGACGTGTGCCGGTCGGATCGCACTCTGCGCAGGCTGCTGCATCCGATGCATAGTCGGCTCAGGGTAGTCTGTAGGGAAATGTCTCGTCATTTCTCAGCGATAACCCGGAGCAGCGCACAAAGACACGCACTCGCAAGAGTAGTCTGCCTCGGACGGAAGCCGTGGAAATCTTGTTCGTGCTCCTCTCGCACCTCAGTCCGGAACAGCGGCGGCGGATCGGTCGTCGTCACCGAGATTGCGCCCTGGAGCGTGTTGTTGACCGCCGCAGCAGCAGCACCAGTCTGCAGCGGCGTCAAGAACCGGCTCGGGATGGCCGGGACGGGGGGCGGAAGAGCCGACATGGCCAACGCGTCTTCATACTCTGGCAAGGTCGCGCGAGTGACGTGCGACACGACCGATTCGGCGTCGTAAAAGTCGCTCCGAGCGTCGTCCTCATCGTCCCAATCCGGGCTTTCGCCCTCCTCCTCTTCCTCCTCCTCGCCCTCCTCGTAATTGACTTTGAGTGGCAGACTGTGGCTCGGCTGGGCGCGCGCAGGGAAGGCGGCGGCCTCGGTGAAGATCGATTCGGTTTCGCCGTCGTAGATGCTTGGGCTGATGGATCGAATGCCGTTCGCAGCGTGCGGGTCCTCGGAGGAGTAAGAACCGGCTGCGGCGGTCGTCGTGCCGAGGGAAGAAGGAGTCACCGCCATTCCGAGACCGACTTTCGAGTCTGCCGAACCGAATGTAGCCCGGCGAGGTGGTGGAACCGGTCGCGGTTGAAGGGGCTTGGGTGTCGTCGCACTGCCGCCGTCCAGCGGGGCTGAGCGAACCGTCAAAGAGGAGGCAGAAGACTCGAAGCGGGTCGCGAGCGGCGGTCGGGCTCCGTGAATACTGTGGGTCGTCGTCGTCGGAGGAGGAGGAGCAGGCGATGCGGAGGGTAGCGTGACCGCGGTGGGAGGGGCAGCCGAGATGGAGGAAAAAGAGGAGGGCGAGAACGTCTCCGGAGCAGTGGAGGACCCGTACGAGTCGCCCGACTTTTGCTGCTGCTTGCGACGATGTTGGTGTTCCCCGCTGCCAGTGCCAGCGCCAGTGGCGGGGCCATGCCGACCAGACTCGACCGGCGATTCAGTCCACGACGTGGTGACCGGATCCCTTTCGTGGCGTTGCACCAGATCCGTGACGAACTGCTGTTGCGCAGCATGGCGGCCAACTCTTGAGATTGAAGCGGACGAGGAGGCGGCCGAAGCCGATGAGGGAGAGGAAGACGAAGGTGCGCTTGAAGCAGTGCTCGAATGCGCGGGTGGGGCACTCGCTGCTGCCAGTGCCAGGCGCTGAGCCGCTCGGAGGTGCTGCTGCGCCAGGCGGAAGTGGTGCTGGGCTGCCTCATTCGCAAGTCGGTGACGGTATTGTCAGTGACTGAGCAGAAGGTCAACGGTACAACAGAGAGAGAGAGAGAGAAGAGACGAACCGATCTCGGCGTCGGTCATGTCCTCGAACCGGACCCTCGTCGACTCCTTCTCCCCTTCCTCGATGTGCAACAACCCCGAGAACTGATCACTCAAGCTGGTCGCTGGCTGCTGCGCGGTGGCCGTGTTGTCGTCTTCCTCGTCTGGTTCCGATGATTGATGGCGACGCCACGCATCAACACTCTTGTTGCTGTTGGCCGACTTGATCCCAGACGTCCTAGTGATCGCGTAAGAAGTGTGGTGGTTCATGAAGCTGTGATGCGCGTGTTCGGAGGGGGAGAGGAGCGAGGAAGGGCGTGTGCTCGGCGGGCCGGATGACGACGGGGGTGAACGTCCTCCTCCTCCTTCGTAGTATTGCGGGACGCCCTCATCGTCGGCAGTTTCCAAAAAGGACATGAGGGGTGCTGCGGGATGGGGCGAGAACGATGCCGTGTTGATGGCGAAGAGGGTCTTGTCGCTGCTGGTCATTGATTCGGGCGGCGGGGTGGCGGCACGACAGAGAGTGAGAGGGGGGGACGGCGGCGTCTTTGGGTCGGCTGCCGGCTGTTCAGGAGCTGGATCGGCTCAAGTCGGCCACACTCCTGGCGGCGGCGGTGTGTGGCGGCGGGTGGAGAAGAGGCGAGAGGAGGCGGGCGGCGGCGGACGGAAGGCGGTCCTGCCCGTCAACTCTCGGATCGATTAGATCTCGGACAAGTCGAGCTGCTGCTGCGGACGGTTGACTGGCCACGCGGGCACCCCGGACCAGTGCCAAGTCTGGAGAGTGCGCGTCCGTGCGAGTGCGACCTCGGAGAGAGGAGCAGCGTCTGTTTCGTGACAAGTCTCAGCCGGAGGTGTGCAGGCAGTAGGAGCAGCAGGTCGATACGCTCGGAATAAGAGTATAGCGGCGGTAGAAGCCGTGAGGGCATGCCCGAGTCGACCCCGGACGTTTGAGGTTGGAGACAGACGAGGACTGAGCGCCGGTCCGGGTGTCCCTCGGAGTGCCACGGATCAGCAAGCATTTGTCCGAGCCCCGAGACCGCGAGCACGCCATGCATGTCTGGCCGTGTTCGTCCGCCGGTTGAATATGTAGCCGTCTGGGATACAGTCAGCTGGCCGACGAGATGAAGCGAACGAGGGAATGTTCAGCCGGAGGCGACTCGAAGCGGATAGCCTGAGGGGCTGTAGCCAGGACTCTTTTTTCTGAGCATAGTGTAGTTCCCCTTGCGAACAGCTCATTCGCTCGGCGTGTGGAAGCCACGGCCTCGACATCTCCCCACTTCGACGGAGTCTCTCTGATCTCTCAGCTCTTGATCGTCTGCCATGTCGTCGCCATCCTCGAGCGGGTCCGCAGAGCGACCAGCAGCAGCAGCACCACCACAGGAAGATGCCCAGCCACCACCTCCCGAGTTTGACACGAGCCTGTTCCCGGCTCCTCCCGCTTTTTACCACCGCTACACCGACGACGCCCACCTCGACCCGCCCAACGTCGACTGGATCACGCAGGACGGGAGCTACACCGTCTTTGGAGAGACCTGGCCCGTCGAGGAAACGACGCCTACCCTCAAAGAGATGGGCGTCCCCGAAATGTTTGATCCCGACTCGGGTGCGCACCGTCTCTCTCTCTCTCTCTCGGGGACAGAATGCCGTGTGGCTGATTGGGACCCCCCGGCCCGCGCAGACCGAAAACTCTCGCTCCAGTCGCTCCTCCGCACCCTCATCCTCACCTACACCCAACTCCTCGACGCCCTCCTCACTCCGCCACCTTCGCTCGCCCACCCCGAACCGATCGCTCCGACCGACCCCGAACGGTTGACCGAACACATGCGCCTGATCTGCATCAACATGCACTACCTCGTCAACGAGTTGAGGCCCGTCCAGGCTCGCGAAACGCTCAAAGCCATGATGCAGAGTCAGATCGACCTCCGGAGGCGGAAAACTGCCGCCATCAAGCAGTACGTACCCTCGCATCGTTATCTCTCTTGCAGAGTCAGGAGTGAATGAGACCCCTCCTGCTTTCACAGGAAATGCGCCAGCATCACCGCCCAACTCGCAGCTCTCCAAACTCGGACTCTCGAAGCCGCGAATGCTCAACCTCCCCTAAAGAGCCACCATCGACTCGACCCGTCTCCGGCAGAGGCAGCAGCAACCGCCGCGCAAGAGGCGCTCGACATTTTCGCAAAGTTAAGAGCGCGCGCCGCCGCCGACGCCGTTGTCTGACGCCGCACCGTCTCTCTCTTGCCCTTGTCCTTGGAATCACCACCGTGCTTGTTGTAGTATCGTAGTATCACATGCAAAAACAGGATGATAACCTCTCCTCAATGGTTCTTTGTGGTAAGAGAGCTACAGATGCATTCGAAGCGATAAAGAGAGAAGAGGATATTGAACACTACCCCGAGATAAAGGAAATCGGATGAGATCTAGTACAACCCCGCTGCTGTTTGGTCGGTTCTTCCTTCAGAGCAGTTTACCGTTCCCGAGACCTGCGCCGCGCCATCCGAGTTCTTTCATCCGTTCGCCGACGAGTCGACCTCGTCGCCGAGACAACTCTTCTCCCTCCTCCGCCTCCTCCTCTGCCTGCTTCGAGGCGGCGGAGGAGGTAAAGTTGAACGCTGGGCCGCCACCGGCTTGATGGATCCGTAACGGCGTCGCAGGCGGCGTCTCGATCCGTTCCTCCTCGCGACCGAAACCGTCCCCGTCCCTCGGCGCGCTCCCCGCCTGCAGTCCATCCAGCACACCATCACCGCCGCCATCATCATCATCATCATCGAACAGCACCTCCCTCAAACTCGCGACCGTCGCCGCCCGCAAGCGCAACAGCGTCCGCACCTCGCGGGCAAAGGACCGCCGCGCGCCGTGGTGCCGCCGCTCCATTCGCGAGTGCGAATGAGTGCCCCTGACCCCCTGCTCGTACGGCGGGTGGCGCGACGAGGAGGAGGTGGGCAGGGAGGACAGGTCGGGCATCTCGATCGAGGCGGTGCCGGCGGTGGCGGAGGTGGTCGCGTCCTCGTCATGCTGGGATCGATCGAGCGAAGCGCGAGACCGGGACTGCAACGACCGCGAGCGAGGTCGGCCCGAACCGTGACGATGTTTCTTCGACGACGACGACGAGAGGTGCGGGAAATTACTGCTGAGCAGGCGATCCTCCTCCGAGAACAGGGTCGGACTCGGTAACGGCGCCCTCTTGGTCGGAGGCGAATCGAACGTCCCGAACGCGGTCGAGTTCAGCAGCAAGCCCGCCGTGTCGGATTCGTCTTCCTCCTCCTCCGCCTCACCGCCGTCTGCGGCTGCTGGTTCGTACGGCGAGTTCGGATGCGACGGGTGATGATGATGAGGAGGGGCAGGGGAGAGGGAAGGGTGCACGGAATGGAGGAAGTGGGACGCTTCGGACTGGGCGACGGGGGTCCACAGTGCGATCAGGACTGTCCAGAGTGTCGTCAGTTGCTGGAAGCGGCGGTACTGCAGTGGGAGGGTTTCGAAAGGTCAGCCTTCTCGGCGACCCGGAAAGGTGAGAGAGAGGACAACCCACGTTGGCGTCGACGAGGCGGTTGTGATACGCGACAAAGGCGATCGTACCGACGATGGCGACCAAGATGGCGCCTCCCCACGGGATCGAGGTCCACAAGAGGACGCACGCGACGGCAAAGAATGCCGCATACGTCACGAGCGCGAGGACCAACCCGATCGCGACCTTGTTCTGCGCCTGGTCTTCCTCGAGCGCTCCGGACGAGGCGTACCTCGCAAAGAGGTAGACGGGCAAGTGCACCAGCAAGGGGAGGAGGAAGAACGGTAGCCGGATCAGGCAGGCGAAGGTCGAGAGCACGATCGAGGCAAAGACGCGCATCCGGGTCGGGAGTCGGTGAGGGACCGAAGGGTCGAGCGTCTCGGGTAAAGGGAGCGAGGAGAGCGAGAGGTGAGAGACGCCGAGGTGTTTCAACGCGTCACGGTAGGTCGTCAACAAGCGGCGGAGCCTCCGCAGCGACGGAGACGGGTTCTCGGTCGCAAACAAGTCGACGAGGCTGGCAGCGGGGGGGGGGGGGGCGGGATATCGAAGTCAGTGCGGGCACACGCGCGCTCTGGTTGTTTCGAGTCGAAACGGAAACTCACGTCTGGTCAATGTCGCGCAGGTTCCGGAGTGGCAGTTTGCGGTCATCGGGCCAGAGGATCTTTCGCGCCATCATCGCCGCATGCCGAGAGTCCCTACAAACCGATTGCGCGCGCCCGAAAGAGGCATGGTTCAGCAAATGGCGAGGCCAAAAAAAATCTCACCAAAAACACTCGGGAGGGGAAAAACCCCCAACTCACCAATCCGGCGCGTTGACCGTCACCTTGATCAGTTCTTCGCGGATCCGCTGCGTGAGCTTCTTGACGGCCGTCTTGGGACTGACGAGGAACTCGTCGATATAAGGCTCGACCGAGATGTTGGGTCCGAACCTGGTTGTCCCCCCGGGTCAGTCCAGTATCTCAGAGATTCCGTTCGGCGATCTCCTGGCACACGCACTGCATGACGGCGCAAGCTCGGTACTTGGTCTTGTCGCTGTACGAGATCCCGGCGATGCAGATCACGACGTCTTGCGGTTCGCGGGCGAGCGGTTTCCCGTTCGACAAGGTCCGGCCCGTCGCCGGGTCGCGCAGGTTTTTCGCATACTCGAGGGCGGCCCACGAGGCGCCGTCTTTCAGTTCTGGAAGCTCGTGGACGGTGTCGCTGCGATGGGAAAGGTGGTGCCCGGGTTAGAAGTGGAGTTTGCAGGGAGAGAACGGTGGCCACTCACGATCCACCTTCGGGAAAGACGGCGATCGCTTCTCCCGCCTTGAGCGCATCGAACGAAGACGCAAACAACTTTTGATTGTCCTGCGGGGGTTGGGGAGAGCACCACCATCCGGACCATGCGTGTTTTGCAAGAAATCAGCGAGAGTGGCCCTCGCAACCTCTCAGTCAGGCCCTCTCAAGTCTCGGGCAAAGCGCATACCTTTGTTTTCCGGTCTACGGGCAAGTTGCCAGCGTCGAGGAGGATCTTTTTCGGCAGTCCGGGGGCAAAGAGGGTCGACTTTGCCCAGTAGTGCAGTTTGCGGTAGTGCGGAAAGTGCAGAGACAGGACGGCGACCTGCGTGGGTGTTTCGGGAGAAGGTCAGCACGGACTATAGGGAGGCTGTTGGCATGCTCTCCTATCGTGAAAGGACACGCCCCGTCGAGTGCGAGTTGGGCCCCCCTTTGATGCCACCTGCCCCACCTCGTCGCCCGCTCGGCAACACCCTCTTCGGAGTACATGGGACTCACATCCGCCGCCGAGTTGTGGTGATTCGCAACAACAATGATCGGCGTCCCTTCGTCGGGGACGAGCCGTTCCGGATCGCCGTCGTAGCCGTCGACGTGCGTGTGCGTCTCGACGCGGTGCCAGAAACTCGCAAACGCAAAGCCCGCGAGTCCGCGCAGGAGCGTGTGCGTCGGCCCAAAGGGCATCCTCTCGCTGCTGTTTCCAGAGCTGTCTCGCGACCCGCGCAGTACTGAAGGACCCTTGGCTGGCGTGGTCGAGCGAGAGAGTCGCCGAGGCGGTGCTCCCTTCTCGGCTTCAAGGATTATCGCACACAGCTCCCCAAGACGCGCCGCTCTCGCTGTAGATGTATAGGTGAGGATAGCAACGTCTCACGCGAACCAGCCTCGGCCGGGGCGAGCCGAATCTAGCTTCCCCGTGACCAGTCTCCGCTCAGTACTCAAACAGAACTCTCGTCAAGGCATGGAATGGTATGGTGGTCGACCCGAATCTCGCCGTTGCACGCAAATCAGAAGCAGAGCAGAGGAAGGCGGGGGAAAACAATAAGCGGCAAAAAAAAAAGCGGTGAGAGAAAACCCCGACGAGGCCATCTCTCTCGCTCTCTCTCTGCCACCTTTTGTTTTGCCGCCCCCCTTCCCCTGACCGCGCCTCGTAACTCGACAAACAAACGGACCAAAAAAAGAAGAGACCTTCCCCTCTTTTTTTTTCTCGTTTCTCCTGCTCTCTCTCTCCACGCGCTCCGTTTTCCCGCGTCTCCGCTTAGATGGTGGTGTCTGTTGGCGCAAAACTGTCAGTCTTCTTCTCCCCTCGAGAGAACAAAAAGGGGGGGTGTGTGACTCACCGTACGGGATCGGGGTGAGGGTTTGCGGGAGGTTGTTCGAGGTCGAGACGGTGCGGGCCTCGCGGGGCGCGACCGGGAGACGCTTGAGGACAACCGTCTCGCCCTTGGCCTTGGCCTCCTTCTTGGCCGCGGCGTTCGACTTGACGCGGTTCAGGAAGTCTGTTGAGTGTTGCCGGGGGCGGGGTCAGCTCTGAATGAAGAGGCATGAAAACAAAGAGCGCAGCGCAGACTGACCGTCACGGCACTTGGAGTGCCTGACGTGCTCGACGCGGAGGTTGACGCGCTTCTCGAGGTAGCGGTTGCCGACGACCTTGTAGACGATGACGCCGACCGAGGACGGGGTGACGTTGTAGACGATGCCGGTGCGGCCGTGGTAGTACTTGTGCGGCATGCCCTTTTGCTGCGCCGCGTTGGCGACAATGTCGACAATGTCGCCGACGCGGTACACCTTGAGGAAGGTCGACAGGGGGATCATGCCCTTCTGCTTAAAGTCGCGCTTGAACATGTGGCGCGTGCGCGCGCGCGAACCGAAAGAGTGAGGCATGGCGGCGGATTAAAAGGGGGGGGAGCTGCACGCGGGTTCCGGTTCCGAAAGAGTCAGTATACAAGTCGTTCTCCTTGTACAGACACGGGGGTTTGCGCTGCTCGTATAGAGTCGGTGGAGCGACGGAGGCATGGTGACGATATCTGCGACAGGCTCGCTCGGGAGCTGCTCGCATCCCGATTCGCGACGACGAGCGTGGGAAGCGCCGCCGACGAGCTGGGCGGGCCCTTTCCTCGACAGGCGGCTAGCTTGACAGCGGCATGACCACCGACGGGTCGGGGCGAGAGGTACGTGCCGAAGCGAGGCGGCGAGAGGGGCGCCTCCCCCCAAATCGGTGTCGGCGTGTGAGCGCGCCGCCGTGGACGCTTGGGTCGGTTCCTCTAGCCCACGGCCAACGACAGGAGCTGAACGTGCGACCTAGTTGGCCCGTGCCGCCTCGCCTGGCCCGGCCTGGCCCGGCCTGGCCCTCGTCCACCCCAGCAATCCATCCCTCTGCAGACTACCACCGCGCCCTCCCCCGGTGCCCAAGCCACTGGGTCCAGTCACACGTTCCCCCCCCCAATTTGGCGTACTCTGTCGAATTCGGAGCTCTTGTGCGGGAAAGAGAGCGAAGCGAGAGAAAGACGGGGGCGAGGGGGCCGAGCAGGGACGGTGTCCGACACTGCGCGACTCACGGGGGGGAGAAGGGCTGGCGGGGGTAGTAGGTCACAGAGGTCAGCTTCTCGAGCAGTTCAAGCTAGTGCCAGACTCGGCTGCACGTACCCGACTGGGGAACACACGAGGTGGACGACGGTCGACCCGTCGCGTTTGCTTCCGCACCGCCGCCAAGCTCGGTGCCGCCATTCCTATTCAACTCATTACAACTCGTTTGTATTCCCTCCCGCATTACAATCACCTCGCAATTCGCGCAACCTCGCCTCGGAGTAGACAGACACTCGACTCGCGTGTCCGCACAGTTTGCACGCAGAAGCGAAGCCATGCCGAGACCAACTCTGCGCGTCCAGGCAGCAGCAGGAGCGCGGCGCACCTTCCCCGCGGCCAAGGCGCTCGCCTTTCGCGAGCAGGCGCACCTCTTGACCCACAACGACCTCGTCCTCTTCCTCCGCCCGGGCGACTTTGCAGCCCACGAATGGCGCACAATCAGGCAACAAATCGCGGCAGTCCCCCCACCTCCGCCTCCATCACCGCCGGCCAGTGAGGAGGGTTCAATACCGACCGCCGCCGCCGAGGGGAACAACCAACTCCGGTTGACGTACCTGAGACCGGGATTGATGCCCGCCATCGTCCGCACCCTCCAGCAGCAACGAACAGAAGGGACGACGACCGTCCCGGACACGTCCCTCCTCGCGGACGCGTCGCACTCGTCCGGACCCCTCGCCGCCTTGACCGCTCCGACCCTCCATCCTCCCACCCTCCTCCGCGTCCTGCACCTCTTGCAAACCTTTTCCCGCACGCCACCTCCCAACGCACCACCCCCACCGCCGCCCGGGAAGGACGCCGGACCTCCCGCCATGGTCGAGAGGTTGAAACTCCTCTCGTCCTTGCTCGATCAGACCACCGCCGCCGACCCGGACCAGACCACCAAGATCGCCAACTTGCCCCCGATCGAGGTCCTCCATGCTCAGATCGTCGGGCTCTTGTCGGCTCCGGGAGCGAGGATCACCGGCGTCGTCTCGGCGAGGGCGAGCGAATTGGCGCGCACCCTCGAGGGCTTCAAACTCGGACTCGAAGAAACAGCCGCCGCACCCTCGTCCTCGGAATCGCCATCGGCATAGAACCACAACGTAGTAAAACCCACCTCGCAATCACTTTCCTCCGACACCGGGGTCAAACACCAATTTCTGCTACTTTGCGTCTTTTGCAAACAAGTGACCGAGAAAGTTGATAGTGCTACAGAATGGGGGGAGGATTGTCCTCGTGTATATGTCGCTCCGTATAAAAGTGATACAAAGTCCAGCGGCGCCTCCGATCTTTACCGCACCTGCTGCTGCCTCGCCGTGGTCAAATACCCGCGCACGCTCTCGACGTACCGTCCGAGCAGGCTCTGCCGCGTCGTCTCCACCTCGGACGGCGGGACGGCCAACCCTCCCCCACCCCCCTCAGGTTCGTCCGTCTGCAGCGCCGCCGAGGATGACGAGTGGTGATGGTGTCGGAAAAAGTCGAGCGAAGGACGCCGGCTCGAGGGGGTCTCGCCCGAGGGACGGCGACTGTCGAATGAGGATCGAGGAGGCGGAGGACGACGATGACTCTCGAGGGATGATTTGCGGCCAGGCGGATCTCTGTGGCGGTCAAATGACGACTTCCTCCTCATCGAACCGCCGCCACCGCCACTGAAATCGCTCGACTTCTTCCTCATGGACGATCCCCCTCCCCCTCCACCGAAAGAGTTTCGCGGGGAAGAAGGCAGCGCCCGGTGCAAATCCATGCTGCTCTTGCGCACTGCGTCGGCCGCACTCTCCTGATGAGCCCGCACGACGCCCTTCGACTTGCCCGCCGCGCCCGCCGTCTCTTGCGCGGCCCACCAAGCCCATTCGAGATCGCCACCCGGTCCTGTGCGACGACCTTCGGTGTGTTGCTCGGCGGCGGCGGCGGCGAACCGGGCCTGCTCCGAGGGCGAGAATTCCGAGAGGAAGGATTGCCACAGTGAGGAACGGTCCAGCCAGTCCTCCTCCTCCTCGTCGTCCTCCTCGTCGTGGTAGCTTTTCGGGGTGTCCTCGTCCAAATCAGCACGGAGCAGATCCAGTCGAAAATAGACCTCGCTGCGAGCTTTTTTGAGAACAGTCCACTCGGCCATCTGGCGCGCCTCGGCGAGCAAGTCGGCCTTTTCCTTGTCGGACATCTTCGAGGACGCCGCCGCCGCCGCCGACGAGGACGAGAGCAAGTCGTCGAGGTCGGGCCCTGCACGGGTGCCGTCCGAGGCAGGAATGCCGTCGCGAATGAAGCCGAGGCCGGATCGAGCCCAGTCTAGAATCGGGTCGAGGTGCGCACCACCTTTCGAGGCCTGCGGGATGAGCGGTCAGTCAATGACTCTTCTTTTCGTTGGAAGCAGCTACCGCGGGAACGCACCAGCTCGTGGAGGAAGTAGTACATCTTTTCGTAGTGCCGGTTCGCGAGCTTGATGAACTCGGCCGGTTCTGGCCAAACACGCGAGAGCAAGTCAGGACTCCGTCCCCGAGCGGCACCACCCGAGTCGAAGCTCACCGGTATTGTCACTCAAACAGATGCGACACAGGTCATCCAAGAAGGCCTGTGTGTCGGCGACCCGGTCGGGCAAGTTCGAGATCTTGGCGACGGTGTGTATCGCGCCGTAAAAGACCGCGATCGTGGCATGCAAGAGCCGAGGCGTGTTCGGCTCGAGTGCGATCTGCAGCACTTGTTCTCGGTCTCGGTAGCGGTAGTATGCGCTGTGGGATGTGTGACCAGTGAGCGTGGCATTCGACATGGTCAAGTCGAGGCTCAACCCACGCGAGGAGCTCTTTCAGGTCTGCGAACGACTGCACGTCGCCCGTGGCCTCGTGAGGGTCGGCCTGCGCTCGAACAAACTCGGCGTGCCAGCGCTCGACGAGCTCAAAGTCGCCCTTGGATCCGCGCTCGCGGATGATGGTCAAGACGATGTCTTCGTTCCGGCGGACTGCGGCGCGGCGAGATCTTGGGCGTTGTCAGCGATGCGCGGCTTCTTCAAGCTTCGATCTGCTCCAACGCGCACCTGCTTCCTGCTTGGTCTTTTGGCGCTGGACGTAGCCGGCTCGGACGTGAGCCTTGAGGGCGTTGCAGAGCGAGTCATTTCGGATCCGCTTCCGGAACCGCTCAATCAGCTTGCGCTGGTGCTTGTTGGCCGAGTTGCACACATGCGACCAGATGCTGCGATTCCCAGATGCAGCGTCAGCTTGACAAGAAGTCCCGGTCAAGTTGTAAGAGAGACGGCCGCCGCTCACCGCTGGAAGAGGGACAGCTGGCCGACCGGTTGGCCGAGAATCAGGTGCACGATCGCCCGGATCGCGAGACTCGGGTTGACCAGACTCAGTCCGACTTTGACCGGTCCGTACGGGATCAGTTCGTGAAAGCTGCGGAGGATGTTGAACACTTCCGGTCCCGTCGCGGCGCCGACAAAGATCCAGCTGCGGGGGAAGGGTGGACATCTCAGCTAGTTTCGACGGTATGACGATCGCGTCCGAGGTGGGACTCACTGTAACGCCTGCCCGAACCAGATGCTGGCCCATTGGATGGCTTCCTGGTGCTCCTGGGGTAGACCGGTCGATTTTGACGCCGTTTTCGCGAGCGCCATCGTGCGGTCTAGTTCATCTGCGAGGCGGATAGCCTTGGATGAGCAATGCGCACGAGGAGAAGCGCTCTCGAGGGGAAACATACCTCCGTCTATGAGTTTGTGTCTATAGGATCTCCAGGCGGCTTGCAGCCGTTCTGATTTTTGCCCCATCTCGGTCCATTGACGGTGTCGCTCGTCGGCACGTTTCTCTTCTTCTTCGCAGCGGGCTACGAGGGCGCCAAGGATCGGCGAGTTCGGGGTGATCCCGTCCCGCAACAGGAACGACTCGACTTCGGAGCGAGCGGTGGCGAGGAGCGACGCATTCTGAGTGCCGAATTGGCTTGGACACGAGAGGCAGATCACGAGCAGTCGAAGGTACCGCTGCATGGCGCCTCGAGGACACGACTTTGACTTGCCGCAGGTGGGGAACGCGGGCAGGTCGAAACGATTTTGCGGATCCAACTCGGCGAGGGCGGCCGCGAGCGAGCGACAGTCGGTGTAGGATCGCGTTGCTGCAAAGGCGGGTTGATGGGGCGCATCCAAAGCGCGCGTGATGATGCGGTATGACTGTGTGGCGGCGAATCAGCGCGGAAGGTGGTGGCCGTCAATGCCGATGACGGAGAAAAACGCACGGCATCAAGCCCTTTTCCCTTTTCCTCCGCCACCGCCACCCACGTCTTGCACTGCGCGTAATCCGCTTCCGGACACACTCTTTTCCAGATCGCCTCCATCCCGCCGGGCACGACGAGGTCGACCTTGAGCTTCATCGAGGTGGACAAGCGGGCGGGCGCAGAAGGCTGGATTGGGCGCAGGCAGGTCGAATAGTACGTGCCGACGATGCGGACGATACCGAGCGAAAGCATGCGTCTGTGGGTAGGTTGAGGGGGAGTGAGTAATGGGGTGATCAAGTTGTTCCGTTCGCCAGCTTACCGCTTCGTGATTTCGCCGCGCTCGACGGTCGAACTGAGATCTCGTTCGGCAAACGAGTCAAAGAACGGCTGGATCTGTTCCTGCCAGTACGCGGGCTTGGCGCTGCTCAACCCCGGCATGTTGTAGATGAACCTGCGCCGCATCGAGTGTGAGCCGACGGCGGGAGAATCTCGCGGGGTGGAAACTCACCTCCAGAACAGGTACTGATACACCGGACTCTCTTCGACCAAGTCCGGATCCCAAGTATAGCCCTCGAACTGGTGGTCTCTCTTGTCCTTGCCGCCTCCGAACAAGCCGCCGAGGAAACCGCTCTTGGTCTGCGTCGGCGTACTCTTGGCCGGTTTCGAGTTCGGACCGTTGGCGTGAGGAGCGAACGGCGGTCCGTACTTGGCCAGGGTTCCGATCTGCGAAAGGGCCGACATCTCGCGCTGGAGCTCGAGGCTGTTCGCGGCACAGGTCAATCTCGACGGGAACTTGGACGAGTTCGCGACCCGGACTCACTTGACCAGCATCCGGTTCAGGTAATGTCGGTCTTGCGGAGAGAGTGCCTCGCCATCCCGATTTGCATCCTGTTCGGCGTCGGCAAAGCGCAAGGGAGCGGGACCAGAACTCGAGTCGGTGGCGAGAGTCGGAAACAGCGCCGGCAACTCGAGCTTTGCCGACTGCACACACGCAGCGGGTCAGTTTTCCCGGCATCCGAGCGGCATCAGCTCCCCGTGCAGACGCACCTGTTCTGTCGCTGGCGTGTGCGTCTTCGTGAGGTCGACTTCCGACGACTCCCACCGCACGCGACCGCCGTCTGCCACATCTCCTCCTCTTCCTGGTGTCGGCGTCCTTGAGCTAGTTTGCAGGTGGTCGGTCTCGCTCTTCGTGCGCCCGTTCAGCTTGTGTCCGTCGTCGACACCGCTCATGGTGCTGGAGGTTCGTGCGGCCCCACTTTTCAGCAGGTTCCTCTCGAGTCGAGCGAGATAGCACACGAGTCGTAAGCGCCGAACTCGGCTGCAGAGGGACAAGCTGTAGTTCGGTCCGCCTCCTTTGCTCTGACAGGCCTCAACGCCACAGCCAGCTGAGCGAACCTTGATTCCGAGTGGAGGCCGAGCAATTTCAAGTTCGAATCGCTCAGCGAAAAGTGCAAGATTTCATCGTCCCGTAAAGCTGGTCTCCAGTAGCCTCAAAAAGGATCCATTCCGTGCGCAAACGTTCAAACCACAACGGCTATACGGGTCCGGCGGCAACATGGCGCGATGATCCGTGCATTCTGCGGTTTCGCCACCGTGACCCGTTTCTCTCGCCACCCGTCTCCCGAGATTGTCTACCACTTCATAACTTGTGCAAGTACAAGCACGACTCACAAGACTCGAGATGATGATGTAGCTACAGATGAGGGTGTTCGCGGCGAGTAACCTGGTTCCGAACTGTTCCAAGATCCGCAAAGCTGAAATTCCGAATTCCCCTCCTCACTTCTGGTCCTTGAGGTCGTAAGACGAGTCGATCGGTCCGAGCATGAGCTTGACGAGCCACAAGTCCCTGTGTGTGTGCGTGGGCGAGTCAGTCCGAGGAGCTCGCCGGATGGCTCCGAGAAGCAGAAGAGGTGCTCACGGAGTCAATTCTTGACCAGTCGTCTTCATAAAGTCGTCGGCCTCGTTCTGCAGAGCGGGAGTTTGTCAGTCTGATGCAGCCACTGCATCGTAGGAGACGGATCGCACCTCGTAGTTCGAAGTCGTCTGTGCGCGAAGGCTTCGTCAGTCCCCGAGCTCTGAATTCCGCTCGAAAACCAGAAAATGCACTCACGTCGACCAATCCACCGATATCAGGGTGATTGTCGATCTCCTCGAGGAAGGCTCGGGAGGCCATGTCGTTCCCTATCTGGGCGAGCTGGATCGAGAGCGCGTCTGGGCCGTAGCGCGTCTGCGACAAGGCCGCCTTGGCGTTCTTGATGGCCTGTGGGAGGAGCAAAGGCGAGAAAATAGGGACGTCAGCACTGCGCGTGGCCTCAGAGGGTCGTACCACAGCGTGTGGCTGGAGTCTGACGCCCTCGCAGCTCTGGCAGCTGACAGCTCACCTTGACGATCGTGTCGCGCGCTTCTCCACCCGGCGCACCGTCGGTGACGGCCACGACGAGCAACGGCTTCTGGAGCGAGTTCTGAGGGAAGAAGCCTATCTTAGACCAGTGTCATCGAGGTGAGAATCGAGTGAGATGTGAGCGTACCTGACGAGCGGGGCCGACGAGGAGCGGCTGCAAGATCTTTTGGTCGAGACTCTGCACAAGGTGTTTCGGGCAGTCAGTCAGCGTGAACATACTCGCCTAGCCGCAACGAGATCAAAGGAATGCCTCGGCCTCGAGCTGCAACAAGTGCGCGATCGTTTGCGATCCGACCGAAAGGACTCACCGTTCCGAGCGGAGTGAGACCGCTGAACCGGATGCCGGACAAGAGCTGCTGTGCCTGCTGCTCCGACGTGATATTGTTGCCGACAGTCTGTGGGCCACGTGCACGGTCGTTAGCCTTTCCCCCCTTGCGCGAGACTGCGGCAGGAAGAAGCCATGAGACGCGTGAACACTGCCCACCTTGGAGTTGAGGAAAAAGACCTGCGCAACAAAGGGAGGTGGAGAGTCAGTTCCGAGCTGATCACGGTGGACTTGCGACAACTCACCGAGATGCCGTCCGTGTCGAACAAGGTGGCGGCGGTCGCGACGCGCGAGACGATCAACTTTGCGTCGTCGATGCGCGAACCGTTCTCCTCGAAGGCTGCGGAGAGAGTTGCGGAGTCAAATTTCGTCCAGTGCTCAGCTGAGTAGGAGATAGCGGGAGAACGCTCGAAAATTCCACCCAGCTCTCTCCCAGGCGTAAGCGCCGACGCAAGCCCAACTCACCCATCGAACCCGAGTCATCGACCAACATGACCGTGTCGAACAAGGCCAGCTTGGCGAGGTCCATCGCAATCTCCATCGGGATGTTCCACTGAGCGGCGATGCGAGGCAGGGCACCCGATTGTGCGATCCGGGCGGCGAGCTGTTCGAGCGAGCCGGGAGGGTAGAAGGCTTGGATTTTCTGTGGAGGAGGGTTTACTAGAAAAGCGTCAAACACAGCACCAGTTGACACAGCCCACGTCTTCGAGAAGGACGGCACGGGCTGCTCTCAGGCTGAGCCAAAGAGTTTACGCACCTGGTCCATGACAGCCTGCTGCAGAATCTGCGTGATCATCTGCTGGTTCCCACCCGGACCTCCAGCTGCACCACCTTGCTGCTGCTGTTGACCTGGAGCGCCGTAGCCGGTGGGGGGCTGTCCGTAACCTATACGCTCGAGGAACGCGGCCGTTACATCAGCGCGAAGGTCTCGTACAAAAAGGAGTCCTTGCCGCGAAAGCGTGTCGAAAAGGAGCGTACCTTGAGGCTGCTGCTGGCCATACTGACCTTGCGGCTGACCGTAACCTGTGCAAGTGGGAAACGGCGAAGATTCCTGCCATCAGTCGGCGAGAACGCTATGACGAGAACCGGTTTCGTTTCGCGAACGCACCTGGCTGCTGCTGACCGCCATACGGCTGCTGCTGACCGCCATACGGCTGCTGCTGCTGCTGGAGGTGACCGCCGTATCCAGGTCCTCCCATCGCGGGCGGCGCGCCCGGGTACGGCATCTGGCCCTGCGGTCCGACTCCGCCGGCTCCTTGTTGAGGAGGACGACCGCCCGGAACGGGAGGCGCGCCATACGGCTGCTGTTGGCCATACTGCGGTTGCTGACCGTAGCCTGTGCGGGAAGAGTGTTAGACCTCTATCAGCTTCGCTTGCCCTGGGAAGGGACTCGCAGAGCCGAATGGGTGTGAAACGCCTGCACGCACCCTGCTGCTGCGGCTGGGGCTGACCACCGTATCCACCCGCGCCTCCGTACTGACCCGGCTGCTGCGAGTAGCTCGGTTGCTGTCCCGGGAAGGCGGCTGCGGCGTGACCTGCACCCGTCGCGGGCGGGTAAGGCGAAGCGGCGGCGCCGGGAGGTTTGCCGTAGCCCGGCGTGGCCGAGGCTCCGGCGGCTTGAGCGGCGGCGAGTTTGGCGGCGAGACTGCTCGGCGTGGGTGTCAGTGTCTAGACTGTCCGTGTGCTTGCGAGCGAAGCTGGGTGCTCGTCGGACGTGGAGCGAAGGTGGGGCACGGCTCCCGAGACCGAGCAACCAGCGCGGCCACGAGCGGCGGATGCGGGACAGTCGCACACTCACCCCATGCTTCTTTCAGTCTTAGTGTGAATGTGCTAGATGTTCTTGTGTGCGAGTGAAGCGAAGGGAGCGAAGGGTGGAAGGAGCAGTGACGGCGGGCACTGATGAGGCAACGAGGCGGTGCAGCACAGCCTCACTCGGGCGGGAGGGCGCGATTCGGCACAGACGGCTTTACACCTTTTCCCCGTCGGTCTAAAGGTTCCTTGATGCAAGATACAGCATGTATAGCCATGTTGTCTTGGTACCAGATCCAGCACATCACCTCCGCGGAGGTCCGAAGACTTCCTGAAGGCCTGAGCGTTCGAGCGGTTTTGCCTCCCAGTCGGTCCCCTCTTCTTCCCTTTCCTAACTCACCGTTGCACACACCCAAGATTCAGACCATGGGCGCGACTCGATGGGCTGAGGAAGGGCGGAATGTTGCCCATAGCGCCTGTACGCCCTTTCTTTCAACCTTTCCCGTCTTCCAAATTCCCCTGAACTCTTGTCTCGCCGAGCACCTCGGCCCGACCTCGTATTGCGCAGGCTGAAGCGTCTCTTGATCAGACCCAGCACCTCTCCCCGAACCCTCCGGTTGAGAGCCAATCCCCAGTATCGGCGAGTGCTGCGGGGGCAGAAGTTGTCGCGGCCGACGACAACCCCAGCTCGACCTCGGAAGGATGGCCGCACGACAAATGCCTTGATCTCCAGAACGAGCTGCGCGCTCGGATGCGAGAGTTGCAATCCCGAGCGCTCAAAGCCGAAGCCAAGGTCGAGCAACTCGAGCGCGACTTGACCGCGCAGCAGCAAAAAGGGGCACCGTACCAAGCCGCGGCGGCAACCGCCAAGCAGATCGCCGACGGGACCAGGCATATCGTGGCGAAAATCAACCTACTCCAGAAGGACCTCGAGATCTTGACGGACGAACACCGGGCGCACTGGGAAGAATTTCGGCAAGCGAGGGGTTGAATCAATCTGGGGGAGAAGAACGGTCTCTGTGGGTGACACAGCTCTGACTCAAGCACCCTTTCTAGTTCCGCATAGCTTCTGAGATTGCGTGGTACGACCTTTCCGTACTTCCACACTGATGGAGATTTTGGGGCACTGTTTAAGCTTTCTTTCGGCGAGCCTCCGTGATTGCTTTTTCAGAATTTCAGGCGACATTGAGGCGACATTGAGAAAACAGCGTGCTGCCCTCTTATCCTGAGAGAAAAAGGCAGGGTCACATTACCTAGAGGAAGGGGTGAGCGCTCAGAGACGCTGGCCGCTTTCAAGCGTCGGAAAAGGGCCCGGAGTTCGCCGTTTCTACATCAAGAGCTGTCCGCCAGCTATGGCCACTCTATGGTCCGCCAAGGTAGCCATAATCGATCTGCCCCCGCGTCGGAATCAGATCGAAGAAACTGCTCCGAGGAAATCCGAGGAAGGATACGAGGCCTGAGCGCGTCCCTCTTTTTTCGTCGCCGTCCCTCTTTCTCTTGGCTCTCTGCCTTCCACATCGTCACCACCATTACATACACCAGCACGAAATAACATGGCGCAACTTGCCCGCATAGACGAGACTGGAACGTCGCCCGTGCGCCATTAACCTTCCCAGCCTCAGGTCACCCTTCGCGCTTCCAACTCACCCATTGCTGACTTCCTCCCGTTATCACTTGCACAGATCGACGAGACCCTCTCCTCCTACGGCCAGAAACGCTCTCCGAGCCCTTCGTTCGAAGAGCAAGGGACGAAATCGGCCCCGGCTGCAGACGCGCCGTGCGCTGCTGACCTCGCCAGTGGCGATCGCGACCCAGCCGAAATTCAGAGACTGCATGAGGGTGGCATCCATGCGATGAATAAAGCGCAAGCACTGATCGGCCAATTGGAGAGCGCGCTGCTTAAAGTGCAGGCCGAGATGGTGGAAACCGAGACCACCGCCAACTCGCTAGGGATCCAGCTGGATTACCAGGAGCCTCGAACTCTCGAGCCTTTCGTCCTAGGCCAGCCGATTCCCACGGACTGGCCTGCAGCCAGAACTGAGTTTGTCAGCGTCCTGGACAGGCTGGATCAAATATGCTGCTGCCGTGATCTGAAGGCGCGCGTGGCCGCGACGGTAGAGCAATACTTGGCCACTGAGCACGCCGAGAGTAGTACACTGACCAAAGCAAGGGATGCCATCGCGGCGCTGGAACGCCATATCAAGGGGGCTAACTAAAAGAGGAGGCTCGTTGAGGACCCTCCGATAGGCGATTCTGCTTCTCGCACTCGGGGACCTCCGCCATATATCTGAACGTTCCGATTGAACCCCAAGGTCATGAACGGAGTTTGGTAGTGTACAGCGTGGAGTTGCCCCTGGAGGCAAAGATATTGGATGATTTTCCACCAATTGACCCTCACATATGTCTCCATTTTCCTGTTCCAAGGGTTCTCTCGCGATTCCACGCTTTTGCATTTGCTCCCGCGAGTTGGCAGAAGTGATTGCGCCTTGCGGCTAGCTGGCAGTCTCTCCCTCTTTCCCTTTCTCGGCGAGCCTCGGACGCCGCGCTTGTGGCGGCGGACCGGAGAAAGGTGGATGAGGTTCTGTTTCTGGCAGGTTCTGTTCAATCACAAGCTGAAGACATGACGGGAAGTCAGCTTGAAACGGAGTTGATCAGCCTGCAAGCAAAGTACCGCGGGTGCCTTCCAGGGCAGCCTTTTCGCCACCCGACATGACCGGGCGTCCGCAACTGCGCTCCCGCATTTGCTCCGTGTTACTTGCAGCCCTATCCTTTTGAGACCGGCACCAACCTCAAGGCGGGTGGAGATGATCTTCCATCATCCGGTCTCGCCGATTCTGCGGTTTATCATTCTCAACCGGCCACGATCTGCGTCTACCACGGCTAGACTCGTGGGTTTGGTGACAGTGTTTGGGTCAACCTCCTACTATTTGCACTGCATTTTCGGCATACGACTTCTTGGGAACAAAAACTACCGAATTGGGGCGGCGAGATCCTTGCGACTGCTTCGACGAGAGAAAACGAGAGAATCGGGGGATGTGCGGGGCTGACGGACGACGACAATGCCTTCCTCCAACAAAAGCTCAGAGCGCGAGAGAAAGAACCCCCGCGTTTAGATCTTGGTCCCCGAGACGTCGCCCGACTTGATCGAAGCCTCGAGCTCCTTGTGCTGGCCCTCGAGGTCCTGCAGGCGCGCCTTGGACGCCTCGATCGACTTCTTCAGCGCCTTGAGCTTTTCCAGCTCCTGCGAGGCGCGAGTGGTGTTGGTTCGAGCGGGGTCGGCGGGTGAGTGGGTGAGGGAGGCAGAACGGCGAGGAAGGGGCGGGAAATGGGCGACACCGTGGCGGAGAAAGTATCATGATGAGAGGTTGTCAATGGTCTAGTCAGTAAAAGAGCAACTTGGGAGGTCGCAAGCGCCATCCGCGATCCGCCCTTCGGAAGAAGCCAGAGGTCGCCCTCCTGTCGAGACCCCGGCCCTCGCCGATACAGTGAAAGTGTGTCAACTCACTGCCTCGCGGACGTAGCGCTCCTCCTCTGCCTTTTCGCGCTTGTTGAACGACGACTGGCCGTGTCCACTCGGCGCACCTTCCGAGCTGTTCCCGGCGGACGGGAGGTGCAAAGTGACGCGTGTTTGCGGGAGGCAGGGCACAAGAGAGTCAGTTCCGAGTGCGCAAAGCCTACGAAACTGGTCCCCTCGCCACAGGGCGGTGCGAGGTTGACGAGGAGAAGGAGTGCGAAGATGACGCACCTGACGCGGACCGAGGTCGAGAACGCGGCGACGCGGCGAGCGGGGAGGGCGGCGGTGCGGGTGACGGTGCGAAGCGAGGCGGTGAGCATCTTGGGGCGTGGTTTATCTACAACTGGTGTGTGTGGGGATTGAAAGAGGCGAAGATCTAGAGTGAGCGAGGTGCGGATGCGGCTGGCTGGCCTCGAGCGGCCTCGAGTCGGAATTCTCCCAGTCTCCGCTCGTAGCGACGCTTGTTTTACGAGGGAGAGCAGTACATGCTATATTGAATCCGATGCAGGTGCCCCAGACACGCTCATTCCGGTACGCGTAGAGAAGAGTCAAGGTCGCTTCCCCCTGTCGGTCCCATTGCCAGCAAGAGACGACCGCCCGAGAGAGAGAGCTGCTCGAGTCGCCGCTCGCTCGCTACGCACAGAGGTCGCCATGTTTGCTCGTCGTGCTCTCCAGGCTGTGCGTTCAACCTTCTTCTCGCCGAGTCCTTGTCCCGCCCCTCGACGTCGAGTGGCAGTGTGAGGAGGGCTGACCTCTCCCCGTCCACAGGCTCGCCCGCTCGCTCGCTCCTTCTCGGTCCAGCAGGCCGCTCGCAAGGGTCAGTTGCGCCCTCCGTTGTCTCTGAGAATGTGTGCCTTTGGCCGGCCTGCCCGCGAGTGTGTGGGGAGGGAGCGACAGTTACGGTCCTCCCGGTCGCTGCCGAGCTGCTCCTCCGTGCCGGACAGGCGTGTACAAAGACGCGCGCTAGGAGGCGTCTAGACGGTCAACAAGCGTTCAACTCTGACAGCGTCACGTTGCCCCCGCGCGCAGACTTTGTCCAGGAGCTGTATGTGAAGGAACTGCGCGCCTACAAGCCCAAGCCCGCGGTCAGTTCAAAGACATTTTCTACACACGGGGGTCCTGCGCCCGCTTGACGCGGTCACTGACCACCCCATTACCGGATCGGGCACCCCGTGCAGGCCTCGGCCCAGGGCGCGACCAAGTCGTACTCGACCCCGACCGCCCCCAAGGCCCCCGTCGTCCCCGACGCGAACCAGCTCGCCCAGGAACTCGAGGCTTACGACTCGTGCGTTTCCGCGCTTCTTTTTACTCACTGACCGTTCCTGGATTCTGTCCCTCGCTCGAAACGGGTTTGAGGGTCCCGAGGACTTTCGGGCGGGGTTGCGAATAAGCTGGCTTTTCCGGGGGCGACAGCCACGTTCCTGATCGACAGACGAGGTTGCTGGATGGGACGGGATTGATCGTGTTTTGAACTGGGGGAACGTGGCAGGAGATGGAAACGGGGTCCACCGCAGCGGAGCGAGGAGCAAGAACCGCAAGACCACGCATCCCAGACAAGGAACGCTACTAACTCACCAAACCTCTTTACCTTACCCAATCTCCGTCTACTCTCGGTCTCCTCGGACCCCCCATCCCGTTTCGTCCGATCTCGCAACTCCCCCGTTTTCTTTGGTCCTCTCTCCTCCCCGTCGCCATTTCCGATCTCACAAAACCACAACGACCCGAACGACAACCTCGACGAGCAGGGCCGTCCCCGTTGACGGCGCCTCGTCGGCCCCCGTCGCTGCCGAGTCGGTCGACGAGGCCGACGCCCTCGGCGCGGACGACTACCTCAAGCTGTGCGAGCAGCCCGTCCACGCCGCCAAGCACTAGATTCGAGCGCGGGTGTCTGTCTCCTCGACTTTGACTTAGGCGGGGTTTGGTTTTGCAAAATGAAAGTAGAAGGACCATATGCGAGGTTTACTGGGAGATCTACTCGAGAGGCTCTTATCGTCAAGCTGGAGAATGGATCCCTGTCCTGATTCCAAGGGGGGTCTTTGTTCATGTGCCGGATTGACATCGGACGAGCGTTGCCCGTCTATGCTCTATGCTCTCGTCGCCAGTCAAGTTTCGAGATTGGAAGGAAATCCTTTCTTCGAAGGGAGCAAGAAGATCACGTCTTTCACGCCCTACTCTCTATTCCTACGGTACACTCGGAGTTGCTTCGCTACGACGGCTCGTTCTACGCAAGCTCTCGCTCGCCTCTCGCTCCTCCTCGGCTCGCTCAAGCGCTCCCCCTCTCTCCTCCTTTCGCGAACCAACACCATGTCATCATCATCGGCCTCGCAGCCGTACGCGCGCGAGCAACAGATCGCGATCGCGGCGGTCTTGAAGGCTTCGTTGCTGGCGCAAAAGATCCAGCAGGAACTGGTGGGCAGTGGTGGCGTGCAGAAAAAGGACAAGAGTCCCGTCACCGGTCAGTTTTCGCTCCTTTCTCTTGAGCCTTGGTACCATAGGCGTCGGCGGGGGGAGTTGCGGCTGGGCTATGATTGTATGGGGACGGAAGGGCGGGGGCTAGGGTGTGGAGGGAGGCTTGGTGCGGCAGAAGGAAGGGGGGCCAACATTGTCGAGTCTCTCTGGACATTGCAATCATGGCGGAACAGGGCACGACATCGACGTGCTACCGCGATGTGGCGACCCGAGAACAAGGCTGCCATGCACCTCCCGTTCCAACGGCAAGGATTCTGAGATGCTGACTCCTTGGGAACCTGCCGCAGTCGGCGACTACACCTCCCAGGCCCTCGTCTCGTCCCTCCTGTTCACCCACTTCCCGCAAGACCAGATCGTCGGCGAGGAAGACTCGTCCGACCTCCAGAAACCCGAACAAGCCACCGTCAAGGCGCAGATTGTTCGCCTCGCCGGCGAAGCCATGTCGGAATCGTTGCCCCTCTCGGAGGAAGAGGCGGCGTGGAAGGAGGTGAAGCAAGTCGAGAGGGGCGAGAAGGAATGGCTCGAGTTGATCGATCGGGGTAACTCGAACGGAGGTCCGAAGGGCAGGCACTGGGCGCTGGACCCGATCGATGGCACGAAGGGCTTCCTCCGTGGTGGGCAGTACGCCGTCTGCCTCGGCTTGATCGAGGACGGCCAGGTCGTCGTCGGTGTCATGGGCTGCCCGAACTTGCCCGTGGACCCGAAACGGCCCGAGGGGGACAAGGGCGCCCTCTTTGTCGCCGTCCGCGGTCAGGGTGCTTTCCAGGTGGGTTTTTGGTTCGACCCTCGATATGTTGATACAGGAAACTGAATGCGTGTTTGCTTCTCCTCCCTTGTCACGTCCTCCCTCGAACCTGCCGGAAATTCTTCGTCATGCGCCGTTACCAAACCCCGCCACCACCTCCCCAACCGGACCCACAGCGCTCGTTCGCCTCGCCCGAGCTGTCTCGCATCTCGATGAACCACCTCGCGTCCCTGTCCGACGCCTCGTTCTGCGAGTCGGTCGAAGCCGGCCACTCGGACCACGGCACGAACGCGCGGATCGCGAGCCTGCTCGGGATCACGCGCGAGTCGGTCCGGATGGACTCGCAGGCCAAGTACTGCTCGATCGCGAGAGGAGATGGAGACATCTACTTGCGCTTGCCTGTCAGCGAGACGTACGAGGAAAAGATCTGGTGAGCGCGCGTGAACGTGGCTTTCTTTCTTTCTCAGCTGGTGGCAAGCACCTCGAGGGCGAATTTCACTGACAGATCGCGGCGACACAACGCGCAGGGACCATTCGTCCGGCTCGCTCCTGGTCGAGGAAGCCGGCGGCGTCGTGTCGGACATGAACGGCAAGCCGCTCGACTTTTCGCTCGGGCGCACCCTCAAGGGCAACAAGGGCGTCATTGCCGCGCCCCAGGCGTGGCATGCCAAGGTCATCGAGGCGGTCAAGCAGGCGGTCGAAGAGTCAAAGACGGTGGCCAAGTAGAGGGCGCGCGCGCGATTGAGTGTGTGGCTGCAAAAGACTCGTTGGGGGCGAAGCCTTGTCTTTGGCACGAGGCGACTTTTTCGAGGCGAGGTCAAGGTCTAGCTTGAGGGCAGCGCGGCTTCGGGATCAGCCGGCTTGCAACGCCCATCGCGTGAGGATGAACGCCGACCGAGCTTTGGAGTCTTCTGAATGTCTCGCTTCCGGAGCACGGCGAAGCAAGGGCGGCTTGCTCCTTGAATGTGCTCTGAAGCACTGGCCGGCAAAGATCGCACTTTTCCGGCCCCGTATCGACTGTGGCAGCTGCTCGAGCTCTGATCTCCAGCGCGGATTTGCTCGAGTCGATTCCAGCTCGATCCCTTTGGTGTCTGTATCGATGACCGAGACAGTTCGTCGGAAAGTTCTTCGTATCATGCCTCTATGGCCTGACTACAGTGGACTCTGAGCTAGACATTAGCTGGGTGAGCTGTAAACCCGCGGAGGTAACTGGAGATCTTGATCGCAGTCACGTGCTCGATTTTCGGCCGAATCGCGTGCTCGTCAGGCTGGACTTCGTCTCCTGCATTTGCTAGCTTGTACTGCACCCTGCGAGTTACTTAAAGCGGTCGCAGAAGCAGCTGGTATCCAGCTCGCTGCTCGAGCAAGTCGCCCGCTCAACGACCTCCTTCCGACGCTCTGCCGCTGGAATCCCGCTTCAGCCCCAAAAAATCGCCTTTCGATCAGCCTCGACTCGATCGAGAAGCCATAGCAGCGATCGCGTAGGTACGCTTCAACAGTCTCCGCAATGCTCCGGAGATGCCCTTGAAGCGGCGCAAAAGGACGGCCAGCCGAGGTCGCTCAACTGCCCGAACGACGGAACCGGGCAGAGTGAGGCATCCGAGGTGGGCCAGCACTTCGCGCCAAGGACTTCAAGGATTTGCACTCAGAGGCGAGCATGGCAACAAGGCGGAAAGGGAGACTTAGGGTCCCTCATCGGCTTGCGACGACTTCTTGTTCGCCGTCGAAATCGCCACCGCACTCGCAATCGCATCCATCCGGCGAGCTACAAATCCACTGACCTTCTTCTTGCCGACCAACAGCGCACTCAAATTCGCCATGCACTCTTATCCAGCCCCGGAACCGGGCGCGTCGCTCATCCTCGCCTTTACTCCCGCCACTCCGTCCGCTTCCTCCTCCCAACAACAAGGGATCCTCCTCCTCGGCGCGACTCGCTTGTCCGCCCTGCGCGCGTTCTCGGCACTCGAAGCCGGCTACCGAGTCGTCGTCGGCGCGGCGAAAGATGAAGAGTCGGCGTGGGACGCAGAGGTGCGGCATCGTGTCGAATCGGGCGAGGTCGATCGGATAGACTGGGACTTGGCTGCGGACGCTGACGAGTCGGCATGGCGAGAGTGGTTTGCTGCGGCCGAGTCGAGCGGCGCCCTCGATGGTGTTCGCCTCGTCGTCTTGTCCGATACGATCGCTTCCTCGACCCAGTCTCGACGGCAACGGCGGAAACTCGCTTCCGCACAGGCGTTCCGGCACGAAGCCGAGCAGAGACGCTTCCTGGTCAACGTCGCCGACTGTCCTGCCTTGTCCGACTTTGCGTTCGCCACCTCGCACCGGTTCGATCTCGAATCGCCAACTCCCTCTCGACGGAAATCTCCCCTCCAGCTGGCGTTGACGACCAACACTTCGGCGTGTCGCCTCGCGACTCGGCTACGACGCGAGGTGGTCGCTGCGCTGCCGAAATCGGCGGGATCGGCAGTGGAAGCCGTTGGTCGGTTACGCGAGGAACTGAGGACGAAAGCTGCGGCGGGGCAGGCGATCGCGGACGGCGAGGACGACTCGGAAGAGACACAGGGGGTTGGCTTGAACCGACCAGTGGAGCAACTTTCGCGGGCCAAGAGCTGGGCCTTGGATTCACCCGGGTGGGTGGTTCGCTTTTTCGCGATCGTTTGATCTGTGCTGATGCCTGTTTACCCAGCTCTTCGGACTGGTCTGCACCGGCGGCGCAAGCGACTCGAATGCGCTATGTCTCGCAGATCTCCGAGTACTGGCCCCTTGACCGACTCGCGACCGTCTCGATCTCGTCGCTTTCCGCACCATCGACTCCCGTCGCTCCCGGCTCTCCGACCTTGCCGAGCTCGTACCACGACTTGAACCCGGTCGATCTATCGCTCGGAGACCGGTCACACAACAAAAAGGGTCGGATTCTGTTGCTCGGGACCGGTCCGGGCAACCCGCTCCTCCTCACTCGCCTCGCTCACTTGCTCCTCACCACATCGGACCCTTCTTCGCCGTTCTACATCGACTTGTTCCTCTCCGACAAGCTCGTCCCGTCTCACATCCTCGACTTGATCCCGGCCGAGCGGAGAAAGGGCGTCGTCATCGCGCGCAAGTACCCGGGCAACGCCGAAGCCGCGCAAGAGGAACTCATGGCTCTCGCGATCGAGGCGGCTCAGCAGGGCAAGACGGTCCTGCGCATGAAGCAAGGGGACCCGTTCCTGTACGGTCGCGGAGGCGAGGAAGTCTTGCGCTTCCGCTCCGTCGCTGGGATCGAATCGGTCGTCGTGCCCGGGTTGTCGTCTTCGCTCGCCGGGCCCGCGGTGGCTGGAATCCCCGTCACGCAACGCGGTGTGGCCGAATCGGTCGTCGTCTGCACGGGCGTCGGTCGAGGCGGTCGAGAAGGCTCGATCGCGCCGTACGAGCGCGGCAAGACCCTCTGCATCTTGATGGGCGTCGCTCGGCTCGAGTCTTTGGTCGCAGGGCTGTTGAGCCACCCTTTCACTCCGTACCCTCCTCATCTCCCGATCGCCTTGGTCGAACGCGCCTCGGCTCCCGATCAGCGCGTCGTCGCCACCACCGTCAGTCGGATCGCAGAAGTCCTCGCCTCGTTGCCGCCGCATCGCCCACCGGGGATGATCGTCGTCGGATGGGCGGTCATGTGCCTCGACGGAGAGGGCGACATGGGCATCCTCGATGCGGATCCTGTGACGGATCCGGAGCGGGTGGCAAAATGGCTCGGCCCGACGGGGTACAAGGTCCGCGAAGGGTTGTCGGAGGGGTGGATGGGGTTGCTGAGGGCCGAGGGGTTGTAGGTTGGGGTTATCCTTATCTCGCATCTATTGCAACGGATCTCTGTTGAGGAGCTCGGGCAGAGGGTTCTTATTCGCAACGCATCGCATATCCTTGCATCTCTTCCGATCTTCTGATTGCGAGCGCTGGCCCAAGTCTGGACGGCAGGAACATATTTCAAAAAACAGTAACGGTACGACAGGGCGGAATCAGCGAAGGATGGACGGTTAAAGGGCTCGACCTTTGCCCTTGGAGGCGGAACGAGTCATGGCCGTCGAGGACGACGACGACGCTGCCGCCGGTTCGTCCATGTCGACGGTGGGAGCGGGCGAGCCACGGACGGTGTCTGCGCGCGAATGGTTAGCCTCGGGAGTGTGGCGCCACGGTGACCAAGAAGAAAACTCACCGCCATCGACGACCGACCCACCGTTCGCGCTCCTGACGCCGAGATGGTCAACGCGCGCGCAGAGCCTCGCGACTTCCGACTCGCCCGTGACCGACTCGGCGCGCCGGTCCCCTTTCCTGCCCTGAAACGCGGGCGTCTCAAACTCGTGGTTGTACGCGTTCAGGGGGTCGGCGAGGACCGTGTCGCGCTGCTTGGGGCGGGGGACTTTGTCCGATCGAGGAGGAGAGGAAGAGGTCTTGCGCTTTTGAGGAGCACGGCCGTATGGCCCGCTGGTGATGCGCTTGCCGCGACCGAGGCTCTGCTGCTCGCCGTCGCTGCCGCTGCTGCGTGGGCAGTCCTCGGCGGTGCGGTTCGGAGAGGAGGACGAACCGGCCTGAGAAGAGCCCAAAGTCGAAGCGACGAGGACTTGGTCGCCTTCCTTGTGCTGGCGCGTGCGGGCGAGGTGCGAAGCTTCCGTCTCGGTCGTGTCGCCGTCGCCGCCGTCCTCTGCGTTTTGGTCTCGGCCGTGACGCCGACGGGAGGGCTCGTTGCGGCGGGGTTTCTTCTTCGGAGCAGGAGGGGGCGGCGGCGGCGGCGGCGCCTCCTGGCGACTCTTCTTGGCGGACCGACTGCTCTTGGACGACTTGCGACTCGGAGTTGGCGCAGCGGGGACGAGGGCCTGCTCCTCTTCTTCGACGGCGGGGGCCTCGTCCTCGCTCGCAGAGTTGTCGCCCTCGCTGCTGCTGTCGTCACGCGAGCGTTTCGAGCCGAGTCTGAACTGGCGCGGGAGGAGCTCTTCTTCGCCTCGGAAGGTGAAGGCCCAAGTCTCTCCGGTCGGTTTCTCGTCCATGCCGATCGCGGCGCAGTAGATCCCTCCGGCGATTTGATCGAACGCAAAGTTGGACGGGGTCGCCAGCCACGACGCGCGCTCGACGACGCTGTGGACTTTTTGACCCGAGGGGGGACGGAGCGCCCCGTCGAGGCAACCGCGGCGGAAGTGTTTCTGGATCACGTGGGAGCGCTGGACGGAGAGGGCCGAGTCGATCTTGCCTTGGAGGCGGTTGCGCGACGACGAGGCGGTCTTCTTCTTGCCGCCGTCGCCGCGGGTCTTGTGGGTGGTCGAGACGCCCATCTGTTCGTGGGGGTGGTCAGCTTGACGTGTGGGTTGGGGCGTTGCTTCGGGGTCAGGCGTACCTTGGGTGTTGGCTTTGGTGCGAGGTGACGACGCCGGATTACGCGGATTCGAGTTTCGGGCTCTCGCGGAGGTATAGCCGGTGAAGCAGGTACAGGTGGTCGTTGTGTCGAAGCGTTCAAGGGGAGCAAAGCAGCAGTTCACGAAGGAATGAAGAGCGAGGGATGTGACGAGATGGCAGCCGGTGCCTTGGCCTGCGGAGATTCGATCACGAGACGCGCTCATTGAGCTGCATGTCGACGCGACGCGGGATCGTCGAATGCACGCCGGAGACTGTGGTCCGAGAGCTCGAGGTGGCGGGTCGCACGCGTAACGGGCGGGCGGGAAGGAACAGGCGCGTTTCTCGGGATCTTTAGCGTCCGGCGCGATCGGGGGCGGTGCCTCACGGTGGCCAGCCTCTTGGTGCCTTGCTCCAAGCCGCAGCGGCGCAGTCGAAGCTCCAAGTATTATGAACTCGTGTCGAGGCAAGTCGAGGTCGGTGAGCAGTGGGAAGCGACGAGCTGCGACGAGGCGGTGCAGTCGTCGAGTGCGGTCTCGCTGGTCGACCTCGGAGCGGACTGGCGACGCTGGAGCTGCTGCTATCGTACATCGACTGCTGTGGCAAGCGGCGAACTGCTCGTCGCCTCGACGCTTCCCATTTCCGTCTTGCTGGTCGGAGAGTGCTCGTCGTCATCATATGATGCTCTTCTCTTCTCCTGCTTCTCACTCGTGAAACCGTGTTGAATGCTGCATAGGCTCGCTAGCCACACCGTCAGGATGGCCAGTACGCACTCGAACCCGCTCACGACCTGCTCGGTGCGCTGTCCTCCCCGGTGATATATCCGCCGCCCCACTTGGCTCGGCCTCCACACCTCGCTGACACGGCACCGGCGCTACAGCAATGCTTCCAGGGATCGCGACTTCAAGGCGAGCCGAAGGGCAACATGGTCCGAGACCGGCTCGGCGGGTTGAAGTACTACCTCGCCAAGGGTGGCGAGGCGGCGAAAGATTCGAAGGCCATCGTCCTGTGAGTTGACTTGGCCGAGCTGAAGTCCATGCGCCAGTTGCTGACAGCGTCATGTTGAACAGCGGCACCGACATCTTTGGCCTCGGACTGCCGAACCCAAAGATCATGGCCGACCTGTTTGCCGAGCGGACCCGCCTCGACATTTACGTGCCGGACTATTTCCGAGGTCAGTCCGCGGGGGCCTTTTGCATCATCTTCCTCTGTCGGCCGAGTGCCGAGGAGCGTGCTGATCCGCCTTTCCCGTCGATCGACACTTGCAGGCGAGTACATGGACGAGAAGGAACTGAAACCGCCCGGAGGAGGCGGACCGACCCCGCTCGCGCAAGAGTGGCGCAAAAAGTATTCGATCGACAACGTCCATCCGGGCGTCGAGGCGGTCAGTCGGCCTTCCGCCTTTGTTCTCGAGCTGTGCCTCTGCTTTTCGGGGGCGCTGTCCTGGCTCGCTCGTCGAAGCGATCGCGGGCCGCATACATGCTTAAACTCGACCTGATGCACCTCGAGTGCCTGCAGTTCTGCCGCGCGCTCAAGACCGAAAAGGGCTACAAGCGACTCGGTTTCGTCGGGTGCGCTTCTCATTTCATCCTCCTCCCGCTGTTCTCCCCTAACATTCAACCCTGGGCGCGCGCACAGCTACTGCTACGGCGGCGTCCTCTCAATTTTGCTCGCCGCCGAGCAGTCACCGATCGATGTATCGGTGTGCGCCCACCCCGGCAAACTCGACCTCGCCGATTTTGAGAATGTCCGGAAACCGGTCGCGATGGTCCTCGCCGAGGGTGAGTGGGGGCGGTCTCGCTTTCGTAGCGTTCCCAGTCACTCTGCGCACGCTCTGACGCCTGTTCTAGCGCCACCCACAGAGGACCACATCTTTGACGATCAGAAACTGGCCGCGCTCGCGATTCTCGACCGGATCCAGTCTGAGCACGCGGTCCCGATCGCGATCTACGACCAGCACACGGGTACGACGCACGGGTTCGGGTGCCGACCCGACCTGGAGAACGAGGCGGTCAAGAAGGCGTGGGAAAAGGCGGCGGAGGAGACGGTCGGTTGGTTTGAGGAGCATCTCTAGGTGTGTTTCCGGGCTTGCGCGGCCCCTTTGCGCGCATTTGACCAGCTGACTTCATCCCTTTGCAGTCCAGTTGCAGCAAGATTTTAGTTGTCCACAGACTCGGACAGGGTTCATTCGCCGCCTTTTCCCTCGGGCTCCCTTCTCGGCACCCAAGATGTTGCTACGATCCGTCCTGAGCTCCTGTCGGTGACATCGCATATCGGTGTCGACGAACGGTTGACGAACGCGGGATTTTGGCTCACCCAAGAGACGGACGCCGCGGCAGGCGGACGTTGCTTATCTTCCGAGACGTCTTGACGGACGCGGCGGGGGCGGTGCTATACAATCGACGCGCTCGCTTGCGACTAGCGCTCTACTCAAGTATCATCACCCGAGTCCAGACTGTCCCGCGCCAGCGCTGTGGATCTCGTCTGCGGGCTCGCCGTCTCCGACCGACCGGCTTTCCTCGGTCTGCTTCTCGACGCAGGGACACCTATCTCTCGGGCAGCGCGTCCAAAAGGTGCTTTAATCTACCTCCGCAATCTCCTATCTCTTGGCAACGGCTGCGCTCTTTCTCGGATCTTGCTCCGCGGCTTGTCCGGCTTCCTCCTCGCTGCTCCGCGGACGACTATCTCTGGATCCGGAGGTCGCGAGCTCGGTCTTGCTTTTCACTCTCTCTCTCGCTCACCATTCGGATTCTACGATGCCACGTGCACCTACCTGGGAGGAGGCCACTCTTCGCGCGCTTGATGGCGTGCAGCAAGGGCAGTCCCCAAGGTCAAGAGCGACTTCACCGCACAACCTGCATCGCCAGTCACCCGACCGTCAGATCCAGTCGCCGCAAGAATATGAACCCACCATCGGCGGCACGACGCTGGTGCAGGCGCCGTCGTCGCGTGGCTCTCCCGACATTGGCGAGATTGGGCGCCTCGAGCGCCAGCGTGAGCACCGTCCCTTTTACCTTTTGCACGCACAGTGAACTGACCCACGCTCGGCTCCGACAGTGGCCCAGCGTAAGTTGGGTCTCTCCTTCTGCACAGCGCCCACCAGCTGACTCATCGTAACACAGGCAAGGTGGAGTTGGGTCCCGCAAATTTGCGCTCGAGCACTTACAGAGAACGGTTCCCAGAAGTCGTTTCCCTAGTACGTACAGATTAGGGCACATATTTGCGGCTGTTGCGCTGATTGGCCATGCGCTATTCCAGGAGAAAGCCCTCTACGCCTCGCGCAAAAAAGCTCACGACTATCGCAAAAGGATTCCAGAAAACAAGGAGAAAAGTGACTCGCGGGCTGCAAGGCGTACCGTCCGCGAGGAAGCAGGATGCCTCGAGACGGACGACTCGCGCGAAGGTAGACTTGTAGCTCG
>JAMALC010000149.1:0-44861 GCA_023628275.1 Rhodotorula sp. M30-05A-2 | reverse complement strand
TCGCAAAAGACGATCGCGTTCGAGTTTTCGCACTCGCCGTCGTCGCAGATGGCACACTTGCTGTCCTCGTTCGGCATGGCGTTGGTCCGTTTCGGGATGTTTCGAGTCTGCGCGGCGGGCGAGGATCGCGCGCGTTCAGTCAAGTCTCGCATCCGGATTCAGATTATTAGATAGGGGACCGGCTCACCAGGTCGAACCATTCCTTTTCGATCTTGTCCATGACGATCTCGAACACTTCATACGAGATGGCGGCGTGTCCTTCGCGTTTCCGCTCGGCGTTGACCATGTCGAGCCACAACTTGTCTGCGAGAGCGAGAGTCGTGGCGTCAGCTCGGTTCGGTGTCGGAGCTGTACTCGTGCGCTGGAGCTCACCTTGCTCGTCCATGTCATATTCGACCTGCTTGGCGAGATCTGCCTCCATGGGTTCTGTAAAGCGTTCGGCGGGCCCAAAAGTGGGGAGGGGAGGTTAGTAACGCGGAGGGCGCGGCGCAGGTGACACGCGATTTCTCTGCTCTGCCGAGTCATGCGTCGCGGCTTTTAGACAGCGCTTGCTATGCCCTGCAACGCCCTGCCACGAGGCCCAACACCAGGACGCGACTTGACGCGAACATGAGTGGAGGATGGACTCACGCAACCAGCGGAGGTAGCGGCCTCCGTCACCGTTGTTGACTGCGTCATGGTAGGCTGTCCACTCTGTGCCGTCGTTGTAGCCGTAGCTGGCGAGTTGCGGATTCGCGACGTCGGGCGGAGCGACGGCGGGCGGCTCGACGACGGTGAACCTGACGACGGGCAGCAGCTTGCCGCCGTGTGCAGGCATCCGTGACTCTGCCCAGTCACTGCGTGTGTGTGTCGGTACTCTCAGTCCGAGGTGGTGCGGGTCCGAGTCCGAGTCGAACGAGTGACCCGCGGGTTGACTCTCCGTTGACTCGCTCGACACGCTCGAGTCGATCTACGCGCAGACAGACTCGCTCGGACCACGTGTCTCGAGCGTATCCGCACCGCAGAACCCCGCTCCGGTGCCGTTGGAGGGTGTCGACTTCGGCTTCTTCTTCTTTTGCACGTCACACACACACACCCGGCTTTCACAACCAGATGGCAGGCGTAGCATTCAATGCGCCAGGCCTGCTCGAGCCGTACAAGCAGGTCCTCTCGGGAGGTGCGTGCCCTTGCTCCGAGTCTCTCACTGCAGACACCACGACGGCGACCCGATGACGACGTCGGCCGTTGTGGGGAGTTTGGCACGCAGGGACCTCACACTCGTGCACGCGCAGGGGACAAGAATTGGGCTCTCTATACCCTCGTCAACTCGGGCTTCTCGAACGAACTCAAGTTCACCGCGAGCGGTGCGTCGAGACCGCCCCTCGGAGCCCTTCCCCTCCCGCTGACACAGTCTGTCGCGACCTTCCAGGTTCCGGCGGTCTCGACGAGCTCGAGGACGAGTTCAACGATGGCAAGATCATGTTTGCCTTTTGCCGAGTCAAGGACCCCAACTCGTCCTTGACAAAGTTTGTCCTCGTCGATTGGGTGCGTTTCGTTGCCTTCCACCTCGGCATTCCTCTCCAAGCGAGACCTGCACGGTTACCGAGAACTGACGGTTTTCCGGCCTCACGTGATCACGGCCAGCTCGGCGAAGGTGTCCCCGACTCGCGCAAGGGTCTCTTCCCGACCCACTCGGCCGCCGTCGCCAAGCAACTCGCCGGCGCGCACGTGACGATCCAAGCCCGCCACGACGCCGACGTCGTCCCCTCGTTCATCCTGAAACGCGTCGCCGACAGTTCCGGCGCCCGCTACTCGGTCCACAACGAAGCCCCGCAGCGTTACGTCGCCCCGGCTCCGGTCGGGTCCTCGTACGTCCCCGTCGGGCGACCGCAGATCAGCCAAACCAAACCGATCGCGCCCCCGACTCCGATTGGGACCGCGTACGAGCCGAAGCGGAACGAGCTGGCCAACATTCGCGCAGGACACGCCATGGCGCCCACCAAAGTCCCGACTCCGTCGTTCAACGCGCCGCCGCCGCCCAACCCGGCCACCGCGCCTGCCACGAGCGGCCTCACCGCCTCTGAACCCGCGACGCCCCCTCCAGTCAAGCCGGCCTTCTCGCCCGCGAGCGTTCCGACCGCGCCCGCCTCCTCCGGCGCCTCCGCCGCCACCCGCGCGTCCGAATCGATCCCAGACCGTCCCGGTCCCGTCGGTACGGCGTACACGCCCGTCTCGCTCCCCAAACCGGGCAAGCTCGCCAATCGGTGGCAGGAAGTCGTCTCCTCCTCCTCCTCCGAGCCGGAACGCAAACCCGCCTTCTCCTCAGGCGGCGGCGGCGGCGGCGGCAAGAGCGGTCTGACCTGGAGTCAGCGACAGGAAGCGGCTCGCAAGCAGCGAGAAGAGGAAGATGCGGCTTCCCGGGCGGCGGGAGAGGCGTCCCTCAAGCTCCCTTCGAGTGTGGGTGCCAAGGCCGCCTCGGCTGCTGCGATCGGCGGAACCGCCGCCGTCGGACTCGCGGCCGGTGCTACACTCGGAATCGGCGCGGGCATTGCCGGCGCGGCTGCGGCTGGGATTGGCGCGATGGCGGTCAACTCGGCTGTTGAGAGCCAGAAGGAAGAGGACCCGGCTCATGAGGAAGAGGAGGAGCAGAAGGAGGTAACTGAAGAGGAGACGCCTGCTGCCGAGTCGGCTGCTCCTCCTCCTCCTCCGCCGCCGCCTCCTCCCCCTCCTCCTGCGCCGCCCGCACCGCCCGCACCGCCTGCACCCCCCGCGCCGCCTCCTCCTCCTGCGGCGCCGCCAGCTCCGGAACAGGAGCAAGTCGAGGTAGGCTCTCAGATTTACGCGCTTCATGCTCGGGATCTTTTGGAACTGACTCACAGACCCTATATTCGGCTCGAAAACAGCCTCCCGTTGACGAGGTCGCTCAATTGTCGCTCGGGGATGACTTGCCGCCCCGTACCGCCTCGTCTGGCCAGCGCGGTATGTTTCTCCTCGCGAACGATTTCCTCCCGACTGTGCAACCTGGACATCCGGATTGATCCTCTTGACCCCCCGGACACACTCTTGCAGCTCGCGTGCTGTATGACTATGATGCGGAAGAGGACAACGAGCTCACTCTCCGTGAGGGTGAAGTTATCGAGCAACTCGAGCAGGTCGATCCCGGTTGGTGGGAAGCCTCCTCACTTAACGGCAAGCGTGGCCTCTTCCCCTGTGAGTTGTTGAAAACTCACCCGCCTGCTCGCGCGATGCTTCAATGCTCACCCACATCACCCCTGCTACAGCCAACTATGTTGAGCTGCTTGACGAGCCGCAGGACGATGTTCCTGCTGTCGGAGGAGGAGAAGGATCGGCTGCTGCTGCTGCTGCGCCTGAACCTGAGGAGTCGGAGAGTAGCGGTGCGCCGCCGCCTCCCCCGCCGCCGCCGCCGCCTCCCCCTCCCCCTCCTCCTCCTGCTCCTCCTGCACTTGCGGCATCAGCTGCTCCCGAGGCGCCGCCTCCTCCTCCCGCGCCACCTGCTCCTCCTGCGCCGCCCGCTCCTCCGATGGCATCGAGGCCGGTTGGTAAGCCCGCCTCACATCAGGTTCTATACTCGCTGCTTGGACTTGGACTGATATGGTGTATGCAACCAGTTGACGAAGGGATCGTCGCCGTCGCGCTGTACGAGTACGAAGCCGCCGAAGAGGGCGAACTGAGTGCGTTTTCACCACCCTGCTCATTTTGTAACGAGGCTTCGGGACGGCCGACTGACATTGTTCGCCATCCCCACAAGGCTTTGTCGAAGGTCAGCGCATCACCAACATTGACAAACTCGGAGACGAGGGTTGGTGGCAGGGCAAGACGGAGGACGGAGTCGAAGGCGTCTTCCCGAGCAACTACGTCGAAGAGCAGTAGACCAACAAAGAGACCCCCCAATTCGAGACCCCTCTTTGGAAAGAAATATGTCTGCAATGTACAGAGCTCGTATGCAGTTGAGTGTCTTTTTGAGATTCGCCGCACGTGACCTCGCTCAAGTCGTGTTTGCGTTCGAGTCCTCGCGTCCTCTCTTGACCCACATCGCAGCATACTGAGCTGGGGAGGGTACGATCTGACACCTCAGAGCGCTTGACACGTCACCGGTTGCAGCGGCGCTCTCCCAGACTGGCGCAACCGGCCCTTGCTTCGACGCCGGACCTGACTTCTTCGACGACGACGAGTGAGGCTGGAGGCGCGCAGGGCCGACCGGCATGGGTATCGGAGGGCTTTTGCCACTCCTGAAAGAGGTTCAGAAGGCATGCCACGTCAAGGAGTGGGCGGGGAAACGCGTCGCCGTCGATAGCTATGTGAGTCCGAGGCTCTCATCTGCTCCGAAGTCCTGTAGCCGTACATTGCTCATCCTTTGCGCGCGTAGGTATGGCTACATCGCGGTGCGTACGGCTGTGCGGAAGACCTTGCTTTGGGGCGACCGACGACAAAGTGAGTCGCGATCTCTTTGGCGAGAACTGGAGGATCCGCGATTGACGATTCCCCTCTCGCGTAATCCAGATACGTCAACTATGCGATGCATCGAGTGCGAATGCTCAAGCATTACGGAGTCACGCCGGTCATGGTGTTTGACGGCGGGTTGCTGCCGAGCAAAATGGGAACCGAAGACGAGCGAGAAAGGTGCGCCAGCTTCGTCATCAAACGTTGGGCTACCGTGCAGTCTTTTCCTGACCTACTGTGCGTACAGGCGTCGGTCAGATGCGCTCGCCAAGGGGAACGCGTTTCGTGCGGAAGGGAAGGGCGCGCAGGCGAGGGAATGCTACGTCAAGGCGGTAGACGTGACACCGGTGATGGCCTACCAGCTCATCAAGGTGCGTGGCGAAGGCGCGTGACGAAGGCGCACAGGATACGCGATATCTCCCGTCGACTTGTTTGCTGCTGATGCTTGAGCTGATGCATGACCGCGTCCCGCAGGCACTGAAAGCTGAAGGAGTCGAAGTAGGTCACGCAAGCCAGCCAAGAGTACACGGACCGTGCTGACATCTAGCCTGGTTCGCAGTACGTTGTTGCGCCGTACGAAGCAGACCCTCAGCTCGCATACCTCGAAAAGAGCGGACACGTCGATGCAGTCATCACCGAGGACTCGGACTTGCTCGTCTTCGGCTGCCGGAACGTCATCTTCAAGCTCGACGGCGAGGGCCTGGGCACGCTCATCTGCCGCGACGACTTTGCAAAGTGTCGCGAGTACAACCTCGCCGGCTGGTCCGACGCAGAGTTTCGGCACATGGCCATCTTGAGCGGGTGCGACTACCTCGACAGCGTCGCTGGTCTCGGGCTCAAAACTGCTCACAAGCTCTTGCGAAAGTACAAGACGCCGGAAAAGGTGCGGGGAACGGCTACCTTCTGCCTCGCGTCAAAAGTGGTGGTGACTGAGCAAGCGCACACGCGTTGCAGGTCATTCAATTCGTTCGCCTCGAGGGGAACCTGAATGTCCCGCGAACCTACCTCGACGATTTCCGCCGAGCAGAGCTCACCTTCCTTCATCAGCACGTCTTCGATCCTCGAACTCAGGCTTTAACGCATCTCTCTCCGCTGCCGGTCGACAAGACTGTCGACGATCTCCCGTTCATCGGACCGTGAGTGCCAGATCCACGGATCCTCACGAAGAGCATTCCCATTAACTATTCACTGGGTCTTCCACAGGCTGCTCGAAACCGACTTTGCCAGAGGCATCGCTCGAGGCGATATCGACCCGATCACCAAGCAGGCGATGATCGATCTCGTACCGGACTACGCTCCTGCGGCTCTCGGCTCAACGCGCAGCGCTCCTCCGAAGGCAAACAATGCGCAAACGCCGGCAAACAATCGAGGCGCGACTGCCGCTGCCGCATCGAGCTCGGGAACCATCCTCTCGTTCTTTTCCCGTCAGGCCGCCGCTCCGAAGGCGATCAATCCAGTCAAGGTAGTCAAGGCGAGCGCACGGGTTTCACTTGTCGAGACGAGGAAGGAGAACGTGCCGCCGACGGGTACGAGCGACGAGCCGAAACGCGTCAGCAAGTTTTTCGGCGTATCTGCGACAAAAGGCAAGGCGGTCGCGATGGACATCGCGCACGCGGCATCGCCCCCCGGAAGCGAGCAAGGGCAGGACGACGACTGCGACGACTTGGAAGCTGAAGCGGCGCTTCGCGATATCGAACTCTGTGTCGAGCTTCGTTCGCAGTCCGACAGATCATCGATCACTCCACCCGTTCGGAAGGCTGCCGAGTTGAAGCACGGCGACGCGCAGAACAAGGTCGACAAGGAGCTTTCTCCGCGCTCGGGGGACGCGGACGAGCAATCGCGGCGAAAGGTCGAATCGGTCGCACCGAGTCCGGCCCTCGAGACTCCATCCCCGGCAAAGACGAGTCGGCAATCGGATCGTCCCGACGAGTTGAGCGAGGACGGCGGGATCAGCAGCCCCGCTTGCAGCACGAGTGCGCAGGCAGGATGGCAACCCATGGTCGACAACTCGCCCGATATCCTGTCCAGTCCGATCGCAGCCAAGGCGTGCTCGCCTACGGAACTGCTCGTACCAAAAGCGGAGGCAACAGACGTCAAGAAGGCGCTGGCGGTTTCTCCCCCTTTCCCGCTCACGTCGGATCCGATCGTACTTTCTTCCGACGCCGACATCGATGCCGCCTGCACCGACTCGACGCCTCGTCCGCCAAAGCGGTCGCCTCGCCCACCCAAAGGACGAAAGTCGTCCCCGCTTTCAAGCCGAGGAAAGGCCAAGGCCGGTCCCGTCCGCGAAGGCAGGGCACCGAGCCTCGCAGTCTGGGAGGACGCGCCCCGCGCTCGCCCCGAGGCTCCTTTGAAGATATCGAGCTCTGGTCGCCAGAAACCCAAGAAGCGACCGGTGGCGGAAGAGGCGCCCGAAGGCGCTTCCGACGCCGTCAAGGCCGTTGCGGCGTCCTGGAGGGCCAAGTTCATGCTGCCGGCAGCTTCCAAGGTGTGTGCCCCTCTCTCACCCTTCTCTTCGGCGCCTCGTTCCATCTCACTGACCAAGGCCGTGCAGACTCCGCAGCAAACCATGAAACGCGGCGGCAGCAAGCTCCCTCCGACCCCGCAGACCGTCCCTACCCTCGGGGCACCGTCGGTCGGTACCCGTCCCGCGGAGGAACGACTCGCGAAACCGGGCGCGACCGTCCGACTTCCCCTCTCGCCTCGCTCAGTCAATCCGGTCTCGAAACGCTCGGCCTCATTGGTGCTCGACAAGACCAACTCTGAGAGTCGGGTCGACCTCGGTTCGCCTCCCAAAAAGCGTCGCACCGTTTCGGCCTTGGACGTCTCATCGGCTCAATCCTCCGACGCGTTGAAATCCCCGTCCTCGTCTTCGCCTGCCGCGGTCACGAACCCCCGCTTGCTGGCTTTCAAGTTCAGCGGCTTTGTCCGTCGCAACTCTCTCGCTTGAACGCCACTCTCTCTCTCTCCCCCTCGATCTTTTCACGCCTTCGCGCATGACGTTCCCCTCGCATATCTTGTTCAGTACCTCTTCTGTTGTTATCACAGGTATCGTCTTTGCAATCCGAGTCGTGCCTCGAACATTAAGTGCGGAAGGAGTTTCTCGCGGTCGCGAGCCTTGCGGCCGTCGGAATGCCACAGAAAATTCGGGATCCCTTCGCCAACGCGGCATCATGACGAGATATTGAGTTTTCGCCTGCCCGAATGCTATTTACTACACTTTCGAGGCCTGGAAAAATCCACTAGACTTTGCGCGGATCGGCGCGGAAGGGCTTGCTTTTTTCCTGAAACGAACCTCGTCCGAGTACAGGCGTGCTCGCCTTGATCCTGGAGCCCTATGGGCGAACCGCCTCTGCTGCTGCATGACTGGTTCGCCGCCGTCGCGCCGAGCACGCTGGCGGGCGACCGGGAGCTCGCCATCGTCTTGTACGGTCGCGTCGAGGCGAATCCGGGCGTGGTCGACGACCGGCCGAGCGCGTTGCAGCTTGTGAAACGCCTCGGGACCGACGCTTTCCGCACGGGAACCGCGGACGAGGCGCGCACGGTCAAGCTGGTTGGGGTGTTGGCGCGTGAGAGGGCAGTCGCTGCTGGTGAGATTTCGCGGACAGGTCGCTGAAGGGGCCCTCACACAGTGCTGACTGCAGATTGCATTGCAGGCGTCGACGAAGTCGTCATCAATACGTTCAAGACGGGAATCTCGCCGCACTACGAGTTCTTGCTGCGTGCCGCGCGCGAACAAAAGCCCCACAAGGTCAACTTGCGCGCCGCGTTTCCGCCTCCTGCACGCTCTGCCGTCCCCGAACCGACTCCAGTACAAGCGCCGACTCCTTCTCGAAAACCTCGGAGCCTGACGCCGAGTCTCCTCGACCTCGGATCGGATTACCAGCGCCCCGCCGGTGCTCCCGGGTCCATGCACGAACTGGCGGAAGGCCTGCGACGAGCTCGTCAGTTACGGCGACCGCTCTTGGCGCAGCGGGTGGCGGACAAAGCACCGGAACCGAGGACGTTGCCGGATCGCGATGCGGGCTGGTCACCTGCTCGAAAGCAACCTGTCGAGGTATCGAAGGAGGCGCCGAGAAACGCTGCAGACCGCAGCACGCCGCAGTTGGCCGAGCGAGAACATCCCGTACCGGTCGAGACGAATGCTGTCGAGGAGGCAGCGCAGCCTAACAGTGCCAGCCGAGCTGTGGACGCCGAGTCGTCGATTCCGGAAGTCGACAAGCGGGAGGTCGACACCAAGGAGGTGTCGCAACCACTCGCGACGACGAAGGAGCAGAAATCCGGAAGTAATATCGGAGAGGGAGCCTCCGCGGACGTCGGACCAGCAAAGGCGCCTGCCCTCGTTCAAATCGACTGCCGGCCAAAATCGGTCAAGCAAGCGCTGGCCGTAACCGTCTTGCGATTCTTCCTGGGTTCCAAGTCCGAAGCGACCGCCGTCACTTCAACTTCCGCTCCGGCATCGGTAGCGCAGCGCGTCCCATCGCAGCGCACAGGACCCGTCAAACCAGAAGCAATCGTCGCTCCGACTCGCCCGCGACGCCTTTCCGAGCCGATCTCGCGCTTTCAAGCGAACATGGCCTCGCTTCTCTCGCTGTCGGAGCAACTGTCTAAGCAGGCGACGGAGCAGGCTGCGCCCGATGCGTCGGTCGCTGCACCTGCGCTGGCGGTGCAAGCGCCTCCGGAAGAGATCGCTGCCGACGAGGCGCCGATGGAGCTGGACGACAAGGCGAGAGACTCGGATGCCGAAGAGCATGCACAAGATGCGCCTGTGTCTGCGGCGAAGGATGATGGGACTGTCGAGCAGGACCCAGGTCAGTCCCTCCTCCGCGACGCAATCTCTTGCAAGCTCGCGCAGCTGATTCCGAAAGAGGTCGAACAGCCCCAGCAATTACCGATGCGGAGGATGTCGACATGAAGGCGGTCGCCGAACCCTCGTCCGAAGCTGCGAAAGCTGCTGTTGTCGAGGGAGAGGAGGCTTCCGAGATTGAGAAGGTCTTGCCCACCGAGGCCGCCACGGAATCCGCTGCGGGTAAGCATCTAGAGTGAACGGGCAGTACACGAGGCGTTTCTCGCTGACGCGTGGTGCATGCAGCTGAACCAGCCATCCTCAACCCTCGCCCGATCTCCCTTTCAAGGGTCGAACCGGCCTCGTCCGACCGCCACTCGTCGCTGGAGCCGATGCCGATCCGTTCATCCCAGGGCTTCTCGTCCATGTACAGCGACGAGTCGGATCACGAAGCCAACGACTCGGCAGACGCTACCGCCCACGAGATCAGCGCATTCCTCGAACGCGACCTGGCAAGCAGCGTCGTCGACGAAGACGACTTTGCGGACCGGTCTGAACGCCCACCTACGGCTGCAGAGCAGGAGCCGGAGACGATTCCCGTCGTCGAAGCCGTCGCGCAGGCAGAAACAGGAACAGCACAAGCACCGCCGATCGATCACGTCGCCGAGAAGAGCAGCCCTGAGCACGTTCTTGAAGCTAGTCGCCCTCCTCCTTCGCCGACCGCCCAGCCGCTCGAGCGGACAGCTCAACATGCTGCGAACCAAGCCGTTGCTGAGCCAGGTTCGGCTACTCCGCTACAAGGAGAAGAGGCGGCCCCAGCTCCCGTTTCTCCTGTAGTGCTGGCCGCGGAGGCTTCTCAAGCCGGTTCGGACTCGCAGCGACCAGCGTCTCCGCTCCCGGAAACTGCGTCTTCACCGCGCATCAACCATATTCCCCCCGAGACAGTCTCGCAGGTCACGCCGTGGGGTGACGAGCTTCCGACGGCCGGTCCGTCCGGAAGCCAGGAGGTTTCGCCAGGCCGCGAGGCTGATCCCGAGATCGACGATGCGACTTCAACAGACCTTGCTGCCGAACCCGCCCGTCCGAAGTCCGCCGAGCCCGTTCTACAGGAGGCCGTCGAGAGTGCGCCTCTTGTTGAACCCATCGCCACGGAAACGAACGGCTCGACGGCCACGGAGGAGCGTACCTCCACACGAGCCGGGCTCACTGTCCAACAGCAGGTCGACGATGACGACACTTATTATGCGCCTCTCGAGGACAAGAGCATGTATTTTGCAGACGCGCACGCGGGCGAAGCGGCTTCCCTCGACGTCTCCAACGAGGTGAAACAAGAGGAGGCCGGTCCAAACGAGCAGGCTCACCTCGCAGCTGCCGCCTTCGAATCTAGCTTCGGCGGACCTTTCGTGTACCAGGTGAGTGAACCGCATCCTACTGCTTCTGGGCTTACTCTGACCCACGAGTTTCCGTCTCAGGGCGAAATTTCCGTTGAAGAAACGTTCGATCCCGCTGCCGTCGAGAAGGTCTATGCAAACGACCCGGCCTTGCAAGACGACCTCGATGGCATCACGGATCGAGGCGTTTTGGAAGCTCTTGCAGCCCTGCGGAGCTCGCCTGCAGTGTCCGTTACCAACGAGACGACGCCGCGTCAGCCGGTGCGAAAATCGGGATCCAAGCGGACCACACCTCGTCGAGCTCGATCGACCCGGACTTCCGATTCGCAGAGCCGGGCAGCGCCTACGACCACTCCGCCCGTTTCGAATGGCGCGCCCTCCGCTGGCTCATCACCGACGAAGAGACGCCGACCACCGATCGACGACTTTATCCTCGAGATCTTCCCGCTCAAATCGCCACGGTCGCCCAAGAAACGCTCGCAACTCGAGAAGCGCTCCGAGAAGCGCCCCGAGAGCCCAGCACACGTCCCCGTCGCCAGTACGTCGAAGGTGACGTTGGATGAGCCCGCGGCGGACAGGTCTCCTCCGCCAGCGTCGAACGAGATACCCCAAGCTGCCCCCGTCAAGTTTGTCGAACCGTCTGTACGCGCTTCGCGTTCGTCCGCGGCGGGGTCTCCGCCTCTCCACGTTACCCGCTCAGCATCGGTCGAACGAATAGACGCAGGACGTCGGGCGTCGAACGATTACGAATCCGACAGCGACGACCCACTCGCGGTGCCGGCACGCCCCAAGAAGAAGCGCGTCTCGAACGGGATGCCCAAGCAGACAGCGAAGCGCTCTCGCCCACTTCCCGAACGCCAGAGTCAGCTGTCGGAGGAGGAGAGCCAGGACTCGGACCGCGCGGTGGCACGGGAGTTACTGCCAGCTGGTCGAGCTCCGCAAAGACCAGCAGAGCCCGAGGCACAAGTCGCGCGGCCAACTCCTCCTCCCGCGAAGAGAAGGGTCTCTCAAGTTACCGACTCTGGAATGAAACCGGAACCGAAGAGGCCGCGGACGACGCCGTCGACGGAACCGCGCCGCCGACCTTCCCTGGCGGGAAAAGGACAGCCGGTCCAGCGGCGCAATGGCGTGCCTCGTGTCCCGCCTCCTCCGCATGGCGAGATCAGCTCGCCTTTGCCTCTCGCCGCAAGCCGCGATGGCAGCGATGTGCTCAACAGATCAGCCGCGCGGACGGCACCGCCGTCTACTGGTCAATCCGTGCACCATGGTTCCCGAAAGAGGCGACACTCCGACCTCGTCAGCCCTCCACTCGACGACGACGACGACGACAGTACTCAAGATGCGAGACCATCTCATCAGCGCGCTTCGGTGGTTACGGGTCATTCCGAAACGAGCAAGGCGCGAACGGTACCTCGATCTTCACAAGGTCGAACTCCGGTGGAAGCTCCGCGGGCGTCGTCCCGATCCGTCGAGCGGACTGCCGCCGCTCGCGATGGCAACATGCGGGACCGCCGTCCAAGACCGACCACCTCCTCGCTTGATGCCGAAGACGGTCGCCACGAGATCGAGGAGGACGAGGCGGAACCCGTCCAAGCCGGGGAAGGGGCCGAGCCCGTCGAGTTCAAGACGCCCGCTAAAGCGCGGAAGCGGGCCAAGAAGCGCAAGCCGCTCAACATGCCGCGATACAAGGGCAAGAAACGCGCGACGCCGCGTCAACAGCAATCACGACCTCGCTCTCCGACGCCGGAAGAGACCCCTTCGCCCGAGCCGACTCCCCCGCCACAGCAGCAGCAGAACGTTGGTGCGCACGCACCCGCGGTGAAGCGGCAGCGGAAGAAGAGCATCGGTGGTGGTAATAGTCGCGGCTCGTCGCAGAGGGCTAGGCAAGCATACGACGAGGGCGAGTGGGAGGGCTGAAGTGTTCTGAAAACTGTTGTTGCTTGCTTGCGCTGCTCGGTCCGTCGGCATCGTTTAATGTATCACCTTGTGTAGTTGTGCAGTATCTCGCATATCCCCCTCGCAAAGCAGAACATCCACCGTTTGGTTGAACGGCACTTCGATGATGGCACGACACAATTTACGCTCTATTGAAAAGTAGTTTGACCCGGCTCCACCGTTATTTCTTGTACTCGTATGCGTCCCAGCCGATCTCTTCGAGCTTGCCAACCTTGGCGAGCACCTCGTCCTCGAGGTTGTGCGCGTACTCGGAGAGCGCAGTCTGCAGCTGCGGCTGGTACGTCGAGAGGATCCGGATCGCGAGGAGGGCGGCGTTGGTCGAGTTGTTGATCCCGACCGTGGCGCACGGGATCCCGCGCGGCATCTGCACGATCGAGTACAGCGAATCGACGCCGTCGAGAACGCTCGCCTTGACGGGGACGCCGACAACGGGCAGGGTCGTCGCGCTCGCGACCATGCCGGGCAAATGCGCGGCGCCGCCCGCGCCGGCGATGACGACGCGGACTCCGCGTTGCTCAGCTCCGTGAGCAAACTCTTCCATGCGCATGGCGGTCCGGTGCGCCGACACGATCGAGAGTTCGAACGGGACGCCAAACTTTGTCAAGATCTGCGCGGCGGGTTTCATGACGGGCAAGTCCGAGTCGGAGCCCATCACGATCGAGACGAGCGGGTATCGACTCGAGAACGGTTGGGCGGGCGAGGTCGTCGCGAGGTCGGCGTCTCGGTCCGGTTCGGCGTACGCGCCGGGGAGGAGCGCCGCGAGCTGCGCAATCTGACTCCGCACGGCATGGTCCGACGAACCCATGACGGTGATGTGCCCCATCTTGCGACCTTTGCGGCACCCCGCTTTCCCGTACAAGTGCACGGCGGCGCCGATCTCGATCGCCTTGGCGACGACGCCCGTCGGTTGCAAAAAGTCGGCGTCGGCGTCGGACGAGGCGCCGAGGAGGTTGAGCATGGCGGTGGCGGCGGGGATGAGGCGGATTGGAGGGAGCGGGAGGTTGAGAATGGCGTAGAGGTGGGTGGTATATTGCGAGACGTTGCACGCTTCGATGGTGTAGTGACCCGAGTTGTGCGGTCGCGGGGCGATCTCGTTCAGCAGTAGGGAGCCTGCAGGACCACGAGGGTCAGTTTCCCCCGTTGAAAAGCAGGTTGTCGTAACCAAGTGGCTCACCGTCTTCCATCAGGAACATCTCGACGCCAAACACGCCGACGGCGCCGTCTCCGAGCGCGTCGATCGCGCGCTGTGCGTCTTCCTGCGCCCGAACGTTGACCGATTTGGACACGACGGCGTTCAGTCCGCATTGTTGTCGCCCGATGCCGTTCTTGGCCGAGACGGGCGGCCGCAAGGGAGCGTACACGATGTGGCACACCGAGTCGCGGTGGATCGTCTCGACGGCCGGGTACGTCCTCGTCTCGCCCGTCGCGCCCCGGACGACCATGACTGCCACTTCTTTGACAAAGGGGGCAAACTTTTCCGCATAGAGGCGGTCTCCGAGCGGTTTTGCGCCAGGAGCGGAGAGGGAACCGGTGGGGATGAGGGCTTCGAGGGCGGCGCGGACGGCGGGGGGTTCGGACGAGCGGAGGACATAGTTGCCGCGGCCGTCGTAGGCGAGGTGTCTCGACTTGAGCATGAGCGGGTAGCCGAACTCGGCGCCGGCGGCAAGGACGGACGGGACGAGGGCGGCGAGCGGGTCGGCATCGTCTCCTGCGCGGGTCTCGGCCGCCTCGGCCGTGATGGGTCGGAAGGGAGCGACGGGCACTCTGCGCTGCGCGAGGTGGGCTTTCTGGAGGTACTTGTCCTGGATGATGCCGATAATGTCGGGCGAGGGGAACACCTTGATCCCGTTCCCGGACCGACCGCCCTTGGTCGCACACTCTTGCGCGACTTGACGCAGCGCGGCGACGTTGACGTGCTCAATCTCGACGGTCAAGACGTCGACCTGGTCTGCGAGTTGGCGGATCTTTTCGGCCTCGGTGAAGGCGCCGTCGAGGTGCTGGAGGGGACCTTTCGAGGACGAGGCGAACGCGGGGAGGACTTGAGGCTGCGAGGCTTGCTTGGCGGGGGCGTTGACGTCCGGGTCGAGGACGACGACGGGGATGGCCATAGGCGACGCGGCCTGGAGGAGCATCCGACCGAGCTGACCTCCGCCTGTACGCCGTGGGATTCGTCAGCATGCGCTCGCTCCGAGTTGCGTCCGAATAAGAGGTCCTGCTGCAATTGGTGTCTGTAGTCGGCTAGGAGCCCATGTGCATGTCTTTTGCGTTTGAAACCCCGAAAAAGGTTGACTCGGGGAAACGGGGGCAAGGCGGTCCATGTCGCGGGCGTGGCGGAGAGCAGCGGTCGGACGGGGGGGCTCACCGAGTACGCCGATGACTTGATCGTGTAGCATGTTTGCTTGATCGCTAGCTCGCACTGAGCGGGGAGAGGAGCGAGAGCGCAGGCGCGATGAAGTAGTTCCGCTCTCTCGTTCCGCGCAAGAACCTCTCTCACTCGACTAACTGTACGCATACTTGAAGCCATGCTGAGATCCGTCGCAGCCAACGTTGCTAGATCATCACCTCGAAGCTGCTCTGCTCCAGCGGCTGCCCTCGGCGCATCGGGTCGCGGATTCGCTTCCTCCGCCTCGCACTTTGCTGCAGCCCCGCCGCCGCCTCCAACACCGGAACCGACGAGAAGCAGAACAACACAGCAGCCGCACATTACAGCGCAGGAAGCTGCCGACAAGGCACTCGAAGAGAAGGGCACTACGCCGCCGAAACCGCTCAGTCGCGCGCTCGGCGTCCGGGACCCGCCGCGCAAGGGGAAACAGTCCAGAGAGGAATGGAGGGCAGATTTGCTCAACCGCGAGAAGCGCATCGAAGAGAGGAGGCACCTGTGAGTCCGAGTGGAGCGGCCCTCGGTCTGTCTTGTCGGAAGAAACCCGATTCTCATCCCCATGCCGTCCCCCCTACAGGGTCAAGGAGGCGAGCAAGGGCTACTTCCACGACTATAATGCACTGCGGCATGAAGGTGGCAAAGCATACCTCGCTCCGAAAACCCTGATCCGTGAAGACGTACGTCTTCGCCCCCCAATTCAAGCCCGATGTGTCTTCTTCACAAGAGTCTCTCTCGAGGGCTGACTCACCGTATATGGATGGGGCAGCTCTCGCTGTATTTTCCCGATATCGAAGGCACCTCGCTCGCGACCAAGGAAAAAGTGCACACCACCGACCTGTTTGAGAACAAGATCAGCCTCGTCGTGTTTAGCAGCTTCCGCAGCTCCGAGGTCGGTCCACCGCTCTGTCTCTCTCTCGCCTTCTCCTGCGCTGTGAATTTTCTGACAGATCCAATGATGTTCTCGCAGGAACACATCAACAGCTTTGTGCGGCCGACCCTGGCCGACCTCGACGGCGATAGCCGGTTCCAATACGTCTATGTGAGTCTGTTCGTTCGCAAGAGCGGCTGAAGAGGAGCGCTCTCGGCGGCTGACGAAGACAGTGACCCTCCGCAGATCAACCTGCAAGAGAACCCGCTCAAGTCGTTCCTGGTGTCGATGTTTCTCTCGTCTCTGCGCAAGACGGTCCCGGTGTCGCAACAGGCGACGTACCTCTTGTCTCACCAGTCGCTCGAGTACCTGCGCGGACCGCTCGGGATGGAGAACAAACACGTCGGATACGTGTTCCTCGTCGATGCGAACCGCAAGATCCGGTGGGCCGGGTGCAGTTGGGCGACGGTGGACGAGGAAGAGGCGTTGCGGAAATGCGCCCACGTCTTGGTCGAACGGCTCGAGGACGGTTCGAGCCCTTGATCAACGGTAGTGTAGTCCTTTGCACCATAGCATGATCTACATAGACTATGCGATCTAGTTAGAGAAGGGAAGGGTATTGGAAAAGACAGGGGGAGATTGCGCCAGCTTCTCCTCGCCCGCTCGCGTCGACCTGCTCACGACTCGGTCTCACGACAGCAGCTGCGAGCAGACAGGCTGACAGAGCGTATACACAAGGGCTTGAATAGACCGAAACAGCGCCCTTGGCCCCCTCGTGTCCCGAGTCAAAGAAGCGAACACGTCCCCTCGCCTCCCGCCGATGACCTCGCCTCATGTACTCCTTCAGTCCGAGTCCGAGCCCCGCACCCGCCAGTCCACCGCCAAACTCGCATCTCTACTCTCCCGGCGGTGCTAATCACCCCAACAAGGCGGGACCGGGAGGGGGAGGAGCCGGACCCAGTAACGGTGCAGCAGGAGGAGGTGCAGGTGCAGGTGGTGGGCCGGGCGTATCGAACGCAGGGCAGAGTCATGCAGCTCAACAGCAGAGGTACTCGCTCCTGAGCAAGCTGCAGCAGGCACCTCACGGTCACTACAGCCAGCACCACGCAAGTCACATCCCTCTCTCTCCTCGGGCAGTCAGTCGTCTACATAGAGCGTACGCTAACGATTTGCACACGTACGTGAAAAACAGTTCTCGTTCGGCGGTCCTCCTTCGCCCGCGTATCCCAACGGACCGCACTCTCACCACGCCGCCTCCCTCGCCTCGCACTCTCAACACCACGCTTCCCCTCACCTCTCGAACGGCGTCCCCCCGCCAGGTAGCCACCAAGGTCCGCCCCCTCCGCCTCCGCATCATCACCTGACAGGTGCAGGAGGAGGTGGCGGTCCCGGTCCCGGTCAAGGCGGCGGTCAAGGTCAAGGTGGCGGTCAAGGTGGCGGTGGCGGCGGCAACAACAACTCGTCCAACTCGGTCGGGTCTCCCCTCCCGCTCTCGAACGGGGGACCGATCCCCCCGCATTGGGCGACCCAACTCGCGCTCGCGCAAACCTCCCGCGCGACCAACTCGCCGCACCACCACGCGCGCGCGGCGCACCTCGCCGCCCGCGGACAAACGACCAACGCCATCCCGATCACGGACCCGAACCACCGTCCGGCGAGTTCTTCAGGTGGGGGAGGGGGAAACATGCTCATGAACCGAGGGAACGGGATGCAGCATCGCAAAGACGCTGAAGAGCAGCAGCAGCGGAGTGGGTCCGCCGCCTCGTTGACGAGGACGACGTTGACTTTGACAAGGGCGGGCGCAGCGGGAGCGGATGGGTCGACGAGTCCTTCTCTGTCGGCGGCGGGAACCGATGCCGACGGCAAAGACAAGGACAACGAGCGAGGGCGGACGACGACGACGACCTGGACGACGATCGACATGGGCGGCATGAACCTGAAAAACTTGTCGCCGGCCCTGTTCCGGTACGACTTTTTGACGACCCTCTACATCCCGCACAACGCGCTCGCCGAACTACCCCCCTTGATCTGCAAGTTGTCCAACTTGACCCTCCTCGACGCGTCGTCGAACAAGCTCACGTCGCTCCCCGCCGAACTCGGCCTGCTCACGCACCTCCGCGAGCTCTTCTTGTTCGACAACCACCTGACCAACCTGCCGCCGCAACTCGGCACGCTGTACCTCCTCGAGACGCTCGGCGTCGAAGGGAACCCGTTACCGGACACGCTCCGGTCGCTCGTCGAAAAGGACGGCACCTCGGCCCTGATCTCGTACCTCCGCGACTCGTGCCCCGTCCCGCCTCCGCCACCCGAGCGCGCATGGCTCACCATCGAACCGGACGCGTTGCCGTCGTCGGCCGACAAGCGCCCCGAGGACTCGTTCTCGCTCCTGTGCTACAACATCCTCTGCGACAAGTACGCGACCAGTCAGATGTACGGCTACACGCCGTCGTGGGCCCTCTCGTGGGAGTACCGCAAAGAGTTGATCCTCCAAGAGGTGCTCAACTACGGGTCCGACATTGTCTGCCTGCAAGAAGTCGACGTCGAGGCGTACGAGTCGTACTTTTTGGAACACCTCTCGGCGCAAGAGTACGACGGCGTGCACTACTCGAAGTCGAGGGCGCGGACCATGTCGGGAGACGAGAAGCGGGCCGTCGACGGTTGCGCAACCTTTTTCAAGTCGTCCGTGTGAGTCGCGTTGTTTGGACTCCTTTTTTTTTGTGGAGAGCGAAACTGACCCCCCACCCTCTCAAAACCAAAAAGCTTCGCTCTGGTCGAGCAGCACCTGATCGAGTTCAACCAGATCGCGCTCCGAAGACCCGACTTCAAAAAGACCGAAGACATGTTCAACCGCGTCATGACCAAGGACAACATTGCGGTCGTGACCCTCCTCGAGCACCGCGCTTCGGGCGCTCGCCTGATCGTCGCCAACGCGCACATCACGTGGGAACCGCAGTTCCGCGACGTCAAGCTCGTCCAGGTTGCGATGCTGATGGAAGAGTTGAACAAGATCTCGAACGACTTTGCGCGGTTACCGGCGCGGATGAACCTCGCCGAAGGGTACGACAAGGCTCCGCACTACTCGAGCGGGGCCAAGATCCCGACCATCATCTGTGGCGACTTCAACTCGGAACCCGACAGCGGAGTGTACGAGTACCTCGCGACGGGCCACGTCGAGAAAAACCACGGCGACTTTATGGACCACGTGTACGGCGACTATGCCGTCAAGGGAGCCAGTCACGGTTTCAAACTCAAGTCGGCGTACTCGCACGTCAACGAGTTGCCGTTTACCAACTTTACGCCCGGCTTCACGGGTGAGTCGTTCGTGTTCCCTGCACGCGGCTTCCCCTTCTCGTCCCGTTTGTTGACCCGAACTGACTCTCTCTCCTCTCAGGCACGATCGACTATGTCTGGTACACGGCCCCGTCACTCGGAGTCCAGGGTCTGCTCGGCGACCTCGACCCGGACTATCTCTCGACTACGGTCGGGTTCCCCAACTGCCACTTCCCGTCCGACCACATCCCCCTCATGAGCGTCCTCAAGTTCAACAACTAGACCAAAGTTGCATTTCTCTTCTCCCTCTCTTTTCTACCTCGCTTGTGATCCCCCCCCCCCCCTTCTCGCAGCGCATGTTCCTTCCCCCCCGCCGCTTTCCCTTTCCTTCTCTTCCATATTATTCTTTCTTTCTTTTCTTCTTTCCCCTTTCACCGGAATTGTGTCTTTCCTCTGTTTCCTCTTTCCTTTTCCTTGCCTTTCCTTTCTCTGCTCTTGTGTTTCTTTTCTTCCTTTTTTCTTTTCTTTTCTTCTGCCAGAGTACTTGTCAACGCACCCTCCCCCGAGTTGTATTCGCAGCCTGAAACGTTTTCCCTCCCTCTCTTGCGTCCGGACTCTGGATCGCGCGCCGAGAGGACGTAAAAACTCCGACATCGTTACAGACAAGGGAGACCGATGACGGGGTAGGAACTCTTGTTACGTGCCAAGAACAGCTGGGAAGGGTATGAAGCTGGGAAGGGGATGAGACGAGCAGACAGAGAGAAAGACGAAAGAAGGGGAAGTCCAATTGCGGGACACGAGCGCAGACGCCGCGACCAAGAAAGATGGCGAGGACGCAAAGGCGGGTGGGGCGGTCAAAGGCGCATGGTCCGGCCGGGCGCGGCCTTGGGGGCCGAAGGGACCGTCTGACCGGGCTTGAGGCGCTTGGTCGTTCCCGTAAAAGTTCGGAGGCCAGCAGGACCGCCGCCAGCTGACATTCCAGCATGAGAGAGGTTCTGACGAGTCGGCGAGCCGGTCGGGTGGGAAAGGAGAGATGGCCGGTACGAAGAAAAGGGAGCGGCGGGGTGGTGCACAGTTGGAGAGGGAGACATGTTGGCGACGGAGAAGCCGCCGAGGCCGGTAAAAGCTTGCGTGACCTGTTCGAATGAAAATGGCCGGGAGAAAAACAGGTCAGCGATTTGCCGAGCGTATTGCATGTCTGTTATCTGAAAGCATGGACAGTATGTACCTCTGCCAGGGGGCTTTCAGTCAAGGCGCGAGCACGTCGATTGGCGTCAAACGTAACGGCGACCTCCTCCTCCTCGGCCGAAGCCAACGACATGTCACTGTCCATCTCGTCGGCGAACATGCCCTCCGTTCTTGCTTCGAGTTCGTTATTGTTGTTGTTGTTGAACTCGACCTGCTCGCCATCGTTCTGGTGAACCGGCAGCAGCGGCGCTCCCGGACTTTGCGCATATCCTGAATCGGTCGCGGACGCGTAGCTCCGATCGCAAGACGAGCGCGGACTCGACTCGGCAGATCCGGGAGCAGGAGGAGGAGGAGGAGGGAGTCTCAGTTCGACGACGGACGGTTTTGTTCGGCGTGTGGGCTGTCGGGTGCTCGAAAGAGTTGCGGTTGCGGTTGCGGCGGGAGTGGAATCGGTGGCGGGCAAAGGCGGCAGATCTGGCAGGATACGCGTCCGCAGCGTTCCGGTGCAGATCCCGTTCGTCGACGTTTCTGTTGTTGTCTTTGTCGTCTTCTGCGCCTGCGAGGCTGCCGCCAACCCTCGCCGGACTTGCGGTGGTGCGCAAGTCGATCCTCCGTCGCCGGGTTTGGCCGACTTGCCGAGCGTCGCTTTGCCCTTGCCAAGGAGGGCTCCCTTCCGAATCATAGACGACGGGTCCATGTTTTCCTTCTCGCGCTGCCCGAGCCCATCGAATTGACGTCGTTGCGGCGCGGCAGCGGCGGCGAGTCGTTTGTTTGTCGACGCTCCTCGCGACGTACTGGGCGCGGGAGGGGGCGCGAGACCAGCCGCGTCGTCACGATAGACTGCAAATAAGCCCTTGGCCATGCTTGTACGTTAGGGAAGGGGTGGTGCTGGCGCAGCGGCGGGTCGTGTTTGGCGATGTTCTACCTCGTCGAGGAGGCGGAGGGCGCCGTGAGAGTATGGATTGACGGGGCAGGTACGGTAAGCAGATAGAGTACTGCGGATCCAAGAAGGAGCGCCTGAGGATGCTCTAGCGGGCGTCGAGGAGCCGGGTCAGAGGAAGAAGCGTGTGCCGGGCCGACTCGATTTCACTTTGACTTTGAAGCGAACACAGGACGTTTTGCGAACGAGAGGTGCATTGCGAAGGATATTCTCTAAAAAGGCAAGTAGTACGAGAAGATTGCTGTTCTCAAGGCTGCGCCGACGGGTCGGCAAGCGTGTCGGTCTCTTTCGCTCCTCGCTTGACCACCTTCCAGTCGTCCTCGGGCCGCCACATATCCCGCTGGTAGATGTAGTACTGCGAGGGAGACCACGTGTGTGTGTGTGTGTCAGAGAAATTATGTGTGTGTGTGCGTAAACGAGCGCAGAGGGCAACGCACCTCGATCACCTCTTGCGGGTCTTCGTGCGAACCGGTGCCGACCAGGTTGTTGCGGACATCCCGGATCTCGAGACTCTGCATGGGGGGAAAGGTGCTCCTCGAGTCAGTCAGGACCCTCACCCTCGAGAACCGCATGCAGAACAGACTCACCTGCATGGTGACGAACCGGACCGCGATCTGGCCGATAAACTCGTCCGCCTTGAACACTTCCTGCTCGCGCGTGCACAGGATGGTCTGCTCCTTGACCTCGTGCAACTTCCAGCTCATCCGCAAGCCTTGCAACTTTCGTGTCCGTTGCGCCTTGACGCCTTCGACGACGTCGTGCGAGGCAAAGTCGCGCAACCGTTCGTAGTTGCCCCTTGATTGTCGTCGTCGTCGTCGAGAAACAGGCGCGTCAGTTTTTGAGCGACCTCCCGGCCGAGTGGGATTTCGAGCTCACGTTGCGAGGGCTTGGTTCGTCTGCTGGTAGGCGATGAGGGCGCGCTCTTGGAAGTGCGCCTTCCAGTTGCTACCGAGCAGCTTCTTCCACCGCATGCGACTGTTTTCACTTGACTCGATCAGCTCCCTCTCATGTGGATGCTCAAGGGGAAGGACGTACGCCTTTTGCGAAGTGAACCACTGCTGGACTCCGTGCCATGCGTAGCTAATCGCGCCGTGTGGCGAGTCGGAAGGGATGACCCGACCTCCGTAAGGAGGGATGTAATTCGCTGTGGTTGGTGCCTCGTCAGCTGTGTGATTTCGTTCTGACTGTAGATAGAGCGTACCGAATATAGGTACTTGTGCGCTCTGTTCGGATTCGCCAGGTCAGCGTTCGAGCCGGAGAAGAGGCGAAAAGAAAGGCAGGGCTCACGATGGCGGGCGTCTGTTTCCTGCGTCCCATCTTGTCTACGAGGCGCATCTGCTTGGCCTGCATCTCCTGCAAGGTGTTCTTGTCGCTGCCCGACTCTGTCGCATAGCTCCTCCGTGCAGCGTAGACGGCGGCCGGGCCGAGTGCGGCGTGGGAATGAGGTGCTGCTGCTGCGAGGGTGGCTTGCGCCAGGAGTGGCCGATACACTGTTCGAGCTGTCTGCATCGCTCCTGCCTAGACTCGGGCGGCCAAGTTTGAACGTGTTGGCAGAGGCGAACCTCCGGAGAGAAGGCGCTCTTCTCCTCTTGACCTTTCACCGCGTCAGCCCACGCTATGCTGCTCGTCTGGGCGCTCGTACTGATCCAGTGGGGCCTGACACTGCTCTCTCTGCGCCTGCAATCGACCCGGACCGCCACTTCGTTCCCCCTCTGGCCCGCAGTTGTCGCTCTCCACTTGCAGCTGAACAACCCTCAGCCGTGGCGAGATGCAGACTGGCTAGCCGCGCTCATCCCGATCCTGATCTCGGCTGTGGCCGAGATGCTCTTCCGCAAAGCGTACGCGGACCGCTTGGCCGCGCTCCAAGCCGCTCCTGCTCCTCCGAGGGAAGCACCCAGCGTCTCGTATCGCTACAAGATGGTCAGTCTATATACTCCGTCTGCCTGCTGCTCCTCGAAACGCGACCAGCTGCAGCTGTTACTTTGCGCAACAGTCGCCGGTCGAATGCGACCAGCACGGGCGCGTTTAGTACGTCCCAAACGCTGTCGTCTTGCTGCTGCTGCTGCTGCTCCTGGGGTCCTGATCCAGGCGTATGCACTACATAGTGGCGGCGAACTCCTCAAGCTTGTCGACGTCTCTGCCGGTCTCGTAGCCGCAAAGCACGCACGCGGACCTTGCCTCACCATCAGCGTCGACCGCGTCATCTTTCTGCAAGAGATTCGAGTCGGCGACGTGATCTCGATTTCGAGCGCAGTCAACAGAGCCTGGGGAAGGTGAGGATTCTTTTCTCCTCCAGAGCGCTCATTCTTTCGGGCGCCCTGTTCAAGCAGGAAACTGAAATCGGAGGAGATCCCCGCCCTCAGCTCGATGGAAATCGGCGTGCGAGTCATGCGCCAATCTCGAGACGACCCCCTCGGGCCAGAAACCTATTGCTGCCACGCCTACTTGACTTTTGTCGCCAAACCGACTCCGCCTCCCTCGCCAAAGTTTTTCCTCCTCGGGTGGACCGACGAACTCGGCCTGACCTCGCCGCCGACCCCGCGGAAAGCGCAACTGCCCGAAGTTCGCCCGGTCACTTTACTCGCCCGCAAGCGGTACCTCCTCGCCGGTCGACGTCGCGCCCATCGCCTCCAGCGCGCCAAGGAGCACGACGCCCTGAACGCCTCGTTCCGCGAGGCCTTGTTCCGACTCGAGAAGGACCGGCAGGACGCCGCCGACCTCGCAGCGAAAGCGAACGAGGCGGATCAGGCACGCCTCCTCCACAGTTTGCAACTCGAGATCTTCACCGAGGCGTACCTCCGCGAGTCGGCGGACGTCCGCGTCGAGGGCGACGAGGTGGTCGGCGAGATTGAAGGGTTTGTCGAACCCGTCACGGTCAAAAAGTCCGACATTGAGGCCGAGATTCAACGCAAGGAGCACGGCGGGTGGCATCAGGTTGCGCTCTCGGATCGGGATCGTTCCGGTCCGTCCAGCAGCAGCAGAGACCTGGCCGGGGTGGTGTCGACGGCCCGCAATAACGGCGGCGGCGAGACGGTTGCTGCTGTCGCGCCCATCGACTTTGCCGACACTCTGAGTCTCGTGAGTGACGCAACACTCTCTCTGCGACACTTGGGTCTCGCGAGAGAAGAACTCGTCGTGTTTCTCTTGTCCCCGCACCTTAAAAGCTGATCCTTTCTCTTCTCTTCGCCTTCGAAAGTGCCTCTGGATCGTCCGTCCGCAGCACTGCAACTCGAAGTCTGTCCTCTTCGGCGGCACCCTCATGCGTTGGGTCGAGGAAGTCTCGACTATCGCCGCTCGACGCGTGTCTCCGAACGTCTCGTGGGCGAGCGCCGGCATCGACAGTCTCACCTTCAAGGTGTCGGCCCTCCCCGGCTGGGTCGTCTATGTTCGTGCGGCCGTCTTGAAAGTGTACGACTCGTCAGTCGAGATCGCTGCGGTAGTCACTTGCGGTGCGTTGGCTCTTCTTTTGCTTTTGACTCGCGTTTTGTTTGTTTGGGGGTCCCTGACGGTTACGACTCGCACGTAGAGGACCGCAACTCGCACACACCCGGGACCAAGCATGTCTCCGAGTCGTTCTTTACGATGGTGAGCTACCCCGCGACTTTAAGAAATCCCCTTCATCCTTTTGTCGTGATATGTCAGTGGATCCCGTTTGTTTTGAGCTCACATCGCGCACGCGACTCTGTCCCGTTCTAATCTTCAGGTCGCCGTCGATCCGGATACGGGCCGTCCGCTCAAGGGGGCTCTTCGACAAGTCCGCCTTCCGCCGGGTCCGATCACGGAAATGGCAGAGTCGGCCGAAAGGCGGCGTGAAGATCGCTTGCTCGAGAAACGGGTTCTGCAGAGGTACGGAAGGACTCCCCTACTTCCAATTCCGTTCTCGCTCTGACTCACTCACCGTTCGACCCTTCACAGAGTGTACGCATGAGGTATCTCCGAGCGATGCAATGCAGTGAAAAGTGGTCCTGGTCATGAAAAAGAGGTATCGTGGTAAAGAGTATGCCACGTGAGTAGGCGGAACGTGGGATGCGCGACACGATACAAGAGGGCTTTGCGGGGGATTACAAGTGTATGCGGGGAGGCGGGATACATGGCCTGAGGTACGAACGAAGAGCGCAGAGATGATTGTATGGAGGGGATCAAGCGGGAAAAGGCGACACTCACAGCGCGGCATGGTCGCGGTGGAAGGTACCGTAGGAGTACATGCCGGCTCACATCTGCTCGGCGGATGTCTCGAGGATGTCCGAGGACGTCGAAGTGGAGAGGCGCCGCGACGAACCCGCCCGCCGATCGCCTCTGTCGCTGCCGTCCTGCGACTTTTGGGAAGAATTGGGAGCATCGTCGTCGGTGCGAAGAGACGAGACGGGATAGGCGAAGCGGGCAAGGGGTCCCGGTCCGCTGGCTCGGAGCACGGTCAGTTCCCTTGACCGAACAGTTTGCAGGGTGATAGGCGCAGCTCGCGACTCACCCAAAGCTTGGAATGTCAGTCACGCGCTGTCGTTTCCTCCACGCCTCGAGTTCGAAGAGCTCTGCGCCGAGAGCGGCCAAGATGGCGAGCTTTGTTGGAGGGTTCGGAGCGGTCGAAGCTTCGAGGGGCGTGAAACGGTGCGGTTCAGACGGTACATCCGCCTGTCTGGTCCGCTTCACCGATAGTATCTGACCAGTCGGTCGTGTGAAGGGCTGTTGGGCCTTTTTCTGGAGGCTCGGACGAGGAAGCGGTGGTGGCGCCTGCCTCTTGCACTTTTCGGCGGGAGAGGTAGAGGGATTCTCGTCTGATTGTGCGACGTCGCCGGCTTCGCTGCTCCGGAGCCGCTTGATTGGCTTGCTCTCAATTTGAAGGTCGAGAGGGTGGACCCAGATGAGAGGCGCTGGTCGTGGGCTGCGAAAACAGGAAAGAAGCTCCTGGTCCGGTCAACCACGCTACGACTTTTTCTCCTCACCGCTGGAAACTGGACCGGAATTACCCTGAGGTGCGCAGCTTTTCTTCTAGGAGTGACATATCGAGTGCTCCGTGCGTGGTCGAGAGGAAAGGATGAGGTGACGAAGCAGGCGGTGGCGGAGGCGGGAGAACGGCGATGAAAACGACGGTGCGCGCACTTTCGCTCGGCGGATACGAGTCTTGACCGATCACGCAAATAGCTTTGCGACGTATGCCTGTAGGCAGAACCGTCGGTACGGAGGGGTCAGGCCGACGAGAAGTCTCCGACTCCAAAGACCACGAAGGAAGGGACGACCTACAGGAATCGCACGGAGCGCCAGTTTCGAAGCCGGAGCAGCGTACCCGACGCTGTCTGCACCTGTAGGTAGGTATATGTAATGTGAGCGCGGACCACGTTGTGCACAATGCAAAGCGCGAGTGCCCCCTCGAGCTCAGCGTGACAGTTTGGAATTCCCGGTTTCTCTGCACAGCATCGGACCGGACTGCGACCGGACTCTTCGCAGCCTCGTCCATATCCAGTATGTTCGTTACTCACAACTCGCAAGCGACCGGCCCGTTCTTCCTCTTCCATTCCCCGTTCTGCAGGAGTCGGACTGGGCCTTCTCGAATCCAGCCAGCAGCGTCATCGATTCCTGGCGCCGTCGAGGTCTGAGCGGCAGCCGGTACCGACTCGGCCGTCACGGCTTGGCGCATAGCCTCCGGCCAACTCTGCGTCCGTAGGACAACGGTCCGCTCGAGTCCAATTTTCAGCAGCAGCAAGTGAGAAGAAACGTGCTTGCATGTCAACCTCGAGCGTTGCTTGCAGCCTGGTGTGCTAGTAGACTCCAACGTGTTAACACTAGTGGTTAGCCGCGGGACCTGCCGCGGCCCTAGCTGGTGAGCTAGGGTTGCCTGACCATGCGGTGAGGCGAATCGCAAGTCGCGTCTCAGATTGTGAAAAGGTCAGGCGAGAAATCGAAAGTCGGCGCATTAGAGGAATCGGACATAGCGAGAAGCGCTTCAGTAGAGCATACATTCCAAGTAGGCTCGGAGAGACCCGCAAGAGATGAGGCGAAAAAAAGGGGGCAGAGAAGCCGACCGCGGCGAGTGCCGCTCCTCGCTCGCTCTCCCTCCACCACCACCTCTTACAAGCCCCCTCGACGCTGAGTAGAGTGCACGAGTAAGCCTAGCGTCTACTCGACAAGCGTCTCTCGCCGCTGCCGAGCCCGCACCACCCCGATTGGAGGTGCCCGAGGCTGCCCGAGAACTTGCCCAAGTGACAGGACCTCTGGCGACGCTACAGTCGAGCCCGGACCAGCGATCGGCCGAGCCCCCAGCTACACGGAATAAGCAAAGAGACCACTACACTTGGAGCCACCTGCTGACCTGCGCCCGCTCCGTCTCACGCAGACATGGCCCCCACTGCCACGAAAGGTCCCGCCTCTTCCGCTGCCGGCGGCAAAGGACCCGCCGCCAAAAAGTCCATGAAGGCCTTGAAGGGTGCTGGTCAGGACGACGACAAGAAGAAGAAGAAGAAGAAGGCGCGCAAGGAGACGTAGTGAGTGTGCCGCGGCGGCGACATCGAATCTTGGCCTCGTGCTTCTCGGGGAGCTTGTTCTTGTGTGCGCCATCGGACGGGCTCGCTGACTCGTTGTCGGGGCTACGCAAATTTTACAGCAACACCTACATCTACCGCGTCCTCAAGCAGGTCCACCCCGACACGGGCATCTCGAACAAAGGAATGTCGATTCTCAACTCGCTCTGCAACGACATCGAAGGTAGGTCTCTCCCGCCTATTCTCAGCGTCCAGAGAGTCTGGGCGTGCTGATTTAAAGAGGTCCACGTCGATGCAGAGCGCCTCTCTGTGGAGGCGGGCAAGCTCGCCAGCTAGTAAGTTCCAGTTCCACTTCAGACTTTGACTGGTTCGCATCCCCATTCCATTCTCGCGACAGCGGGGTCTTTCCGACTCTCTGCGAGGGATGGACAAGGGCTGACTGGATTCGCCGAGCACAGCAATAAGAAGGCGACGATCTCGTCGCGCGAGATCCAGACCGCGGTCCGCCTCATCTTCCCCGGCGAGTGTGAGCTCTTCTCTTCGCACTCGCTTCCTTCGCTACAGTACACTGACAAGATGTTGCTCTATGAAGTGGCGAAACATGCGATAAGCGAGGGTACGAAAGCCGGTGAGTATAGTGCAGTGCGATCTAAAGTCGACGGCTTCTGACCAAACTTGCTCTCAAACTTGCGCAGTCGCCAAGTTCTCGCAGGCGGCGGCGTGAACCTATTTCCTCCAGTCTCTCTTCGCTTCTTCGCTTTCCTTTTGCTTGCCATGCTTCGTGTAGCTTTGTCTCGCCGAAATCTCCCTTGCTTGATTGATTCGACGTCCTAACTGGTCCGCGCCCGGGAGTCGTCGCGAGAATCCGCTCCGACGACGTCGTCTCTATAATCGGAGCGCTTTCGCGCCGGATGCATCATTCTCTTCTGGTTTGCACTGTAGGAAGAAAGCCTGACCCAGGAAAACAGAGGAGATCCAATCTGCCGTGTCGAGATCTCATCAACCAACATGAGGCGAGAGTCTGCCTTCAACACAGCTCTGGATCGCCAAGGCGCATGCTGTAGCGTGAAGACGGAAGATGGCAGTACAAGAAGCGCTGTTCCACTGCACGTGCACGCAGCCGTTCTCGCGTACGCGACCGCCGCCAGCCGAAGCACCACTCGCGCAGTACGAGCACCACGCCCTCTCCGACCTGCTCTTCTGCGAGGACTGCGACGCCATACGCTGCAACCAGTGTGCGGCTTGCGAGGTCGCGTGCTACTACTGCCCCAACTGCCTCTTTGAAGTCCCGAGCGCCAGCGTCCGCGGCGAGAAGAACAGGTCCGTCTCGAGACCTCTGCGTCTCACACGGCGCACCGAGGACAAGCAAGCTGACCCACAGACGCTGCACAGATGCGCTCGGAACTGCTTCCAGTGTCCGCAATGCGACCATTCACTCTCGGTCGTCGCTTCCGACCCGGACCCGTCGATCCCGCTGTCGTCGGCTGCCGCCAGCGTAGGCGAACCGCCGTACCTCCTATCGTGCAACTTTTGCGGCTGGGACTCGAAGCAAGTCGGGATGACGTTTGAGAAGCCGACCGGTCTCGCTCGTGAGTTTACAGGCCCCTCTCCACGCTTCAACACAGTGGTTCTAACGCGAACCCGCGCTCTCGCAGTGCAGCTCCAAAAAGCGGAAGAGCCGTCGGCCGACTTGCTCGAGTATGACCATATCAAGGACCACTTCGACCCATTCCTGCGCAGATCCCAAGCCGAAGCGAGCGGGTCCGGCGCAGTCCCCTCGACCTCGACCGCCGGGACCGGTTCAGTCTCGGCGCGCCTCTTCCAAGACCCTGTCGGCCTCGCAGCACGCTACGGACTCAGTGGAGTAACCGTCGGCGGATCGAACCGTGCTCGATTAGCGGCAGCAGAAGCACGCACCGGGGTGGACGAACTACCCCCGTACTCAAGCCTGTACCCCAGTCGAGGAGGTGGTCGACCCGGCAGTAGTCGCGATAAGCGCAAGGGCAAGGAGCCGAGAAGAGAAGAAGAGCACGTCGAGGAGGAGGCGGAACTGCTCGCGGCGCTGCGCGAGCTGACGGATTGGGAAACGGTGGCCAGCGTTGACCGTAGGTGGAACTCGAGCTGGAAACCGCCTGTCTTGTCCAAGTGAGTTCTCAAACACCTCACAGAGTAGCCCTCCTGACCCGAGACTCGGCTCGCAGGGATCTCAGGCCGCTCAGGACTCCACTCCAGGCGAAACTTTCCAAGCGCTGTCCGACCTGCCTTCACATCCTCATGAAACCCGAGCAAAAGTCCAACTCGGTCCGGTTCAAGATCAAACTCGTCGCCGCCAACTACCTACCCCAAATCACGGTCTACCGAAGACCGCCCGCCTCGATCGGGTCGCGGTTGTCCACGATCGGAACGACGGCTTCTCGGCGGTCGCGGACCGGAGGCAGTGGATTCAGCAGCAGCGGCGACTCGCAGACGACGGACGATGAGCCGTTACGACCCGGCCGGACCTACACCTACGAGCTCAGTTTCGTCAACCCGCTGTACGAACCGATCCATGTCCGGCTGGCCGTCGCGCGACCGGGCGCGCACAAACTCCTCGCAGAAGGCGAGACGCCACCGCCTCCCACGTTTGCGGCGCATCTCCCCACGTCGTTCTTTCCCGTAGCGGCGTATGCGGAGGATTGGGAGTTTGAGGACGCCGAACCGGAAGAAGACGAGTCGATCGCGGAAGAACAGGCGGCGACTGGTGGTGGTGGAGGAGATGGCCGAACCAGTCCGTCGAAACGGAGCCGCAAGAACGGAGCGGGGATCGTCGAGCGGAGGATGAACCGGACCACGGTCTCGATGGACGTCGCCGTCGCTCGTGATGCCGTCGGACCTTTGAAGGTACGCAGGTGGCATTCTTTCGTATCGGGGCCATGCCTGTCGCTCAAGCGCTGACTGCCCTCATGCTTGATCGCCGCCCGCACAGGCCAGCATGCTAGTAACCTACGCCTACCAGGCCGACGATGAGCTGGCGCCTCCTCCGTCTTCGCCGACAAAAAGTTCTCAGAAGAGCGGGTCGGCGCCCGAAGTCAAGTCGTTCTCGTTTTGGACCCTGATTCCGCTCGGCACCGTCGTTCCTCGGGCGACAGACTCGAGACGTGCGGCATCCAGTAGTGCCACTACCTGAGCTATAGCTAGCGGCGTCTCTTTGCAAACAGGAGTTGGATGCTCGAAACGGTTGGCGAGGCACTCTTTTTTGCAGCGAAAAGCCAAGCGTCCCTCGTCTCGCAGTGTAGTACGGCGTGTGGAAATATGCTCATCGGGCTGTCTATACATATATCCTTCCAATCGATCATTGCGCGAGATTTTCTGGCGAGGCGGTGCTTGCTTCCGTCTTTCCGTCCTCCGACTCTACAGAGCCCATAGCCTTTGACCGGACTTGCAGCATGCAGTCCTTACGGCCCACTACGAGCCGACTAGCGCGGGCTGCTGTACACTGGCCGGTCCCCAGCCCGTCTCGCTGCCCTCACCGCCGACTCCACTCGACGCTGCTGTCGCCGACGCCGCCGTGCCTGTCAGCCTCGCGAGGGACGAGTCACTCCGACGAAGCCAACAAGGCTGCGATCCTGAAACGCCCGCGCAAGTTGCCGGCCGGGGCACCGACGAGCCAACTCTTCCTCGACTTGCTGCAGGTGTCGCCCGTCCGCGCGAGACCGCAACTGATCAACGAGGACTCGGCGAGGGCGCTCGTCAGAGCGTGGGGAGTCGACAAGATGCACGACGTCACTGTCGTCGATACCTATTCGGGTGCGTGCCCTTCCCCAGTCTCACCGAAGACAAGCTGGCCCATTCGACGTCGCTGAACCTCTCCTCTCTCTCTTTGGCACACCCGACAGGCCCAGGCGGGTTGGCGAAAGCTTACTTGGAGCTGCCGAACGTGAAAAAGGTGATATGCATCGAAGACGCGTTCCGGTATCGACCTTTCCTCGACGTGAGTGTCGCAAAACCCTCCTTCGCGCCGTACAGAAAGTCCCGATCCTGACATCGAGAAACGAATCGCAGAGACTGAAAGGAGAGTACGGGGACCGGATCACGACGGTCGAGCGGGATCCGTTCACTTGGGAGGCGTACAGCGAGGTCGAGCAGCAAGGCCTCCTCGACAATGTCCCGACAGTCGGCTTCGAGCAGGGTGAGGCTGCAGACGCTTTCCTGCCAGTTCCGCGTGGATTTACTGACTCGCGTTCCGCGGCGACACAGTCCACCCGAACTTCTTCTTCTCGGGCCAACTGCCGAATACCGTCTTCGGCCAGCAGCTGTTTGTGCAACTCGTATCCGCCATTGCTGGCCACATGTGGTACTTCCAGCGAGGACGGATGCAGATGGGTTTCCTCGGACCGAGTCCGCTATGGAATGTGAGCGACCAGAGAATCGCCATACCTCGAGGTCTTACCAGCTGACGATTCGAGCCCCCCCCGTGTTTCTCGCAGAAACTGTTTGCCAAGCCAGGCGACGCGCACTACCACAAACTCTCGGTCCTCCTCCACCCGCTCGCCGAAATCGAACAGACCGAGATCCTGTCGCAACTCTTGCCGGCGGACCACCATTTCCACCGGCCGCGAAACGACCCGGGCCAGACGAGCGCGGTCAAGGTGACGCCGAGGGCGGAATCGCTCGTCAAGAGCTACGATGCGCTCGAGTATGTCACGCGGCACATGTTTGTCAGTAAGGCGACACCGTGGCGCAAGGCTCTCGCGTGAGTTCGAGTTCGCTCTCCCTTTCCACGGTCTTGATACCCTCCCCTTTGTGAGTCGGGGGCTGACTCTCTCGTCGCGTGTGGCCGAAATTGCAAGGTCGCGCAGATCCATCGCCCCTGGAGCCGGCAACTTGGTACCCCGACTGATCGAGCAAGGCGTTGTCGACGATGACCGGCTTGTGAACCAGCTCACTCTCGAGGACTGGATCAAGATCGCCGACACGTTTGACGCTTGGCCGTTCCGACCCACTGTACGTGGACCACGTCCTCACTGTTCTTCGCACGGGGACGTATGACTGATGTGTCCTTTTCCTGCAGACCCTGTTTGACGAGTACGCGTTCGAGTCTGACCGGATTTGAACGACCCGCGGGCTGTACGGACGATCGAGCCACCGTCGTGCTCGTAGACTTGTGCGCTCCTTCGCGAGACCCTACTTCCTCTTGTTGTAAACAGTAGATGCCAGCTATGCATAAAGTTCTGTGGCCGAGAGCGACGACTTGACTTGCGTTTTTCCCACCACTTCAAGTTGCCAAGCGAGCCAAGGAGCTTCAGACACCGCACAGTCGCACATACAGAGACTATCTTTCTCCGTGACGACTCTATAGCGCTAGAGCTCGCCGCTTTCCACTTCGACACCGACGCCTCGTCCTCTCCCTCATCGCTTCAGGCAGCCTCCAACTCCGCGCCGATCGTACGGAGGGACACGCTCGAGGATGTCGGGCGCGACGTACAACCTGACGCGGTTCACGCGACAAGTCCTGAAGCGACACCGGCGCGCGCCTCCATCGGTCGTGATCCACCTGTACCCGACCCACTTCCGCTTCGAACACCAGCACGGCAACTTTGGCTACGACTCGCCCATGAAGTGCTTCCTGGAGGCAGTCAGGGAGCAGAAACTCCCGACCGACTTGCTCGACGTCCTCGACGACGCCGGCGTCCGCTACTATGACGGCGAGTTCTCCACCTACTTCCCTTCAGACGAAGGGGCTGACTCGACCCCCTTACGTACAGGCTGCCTCATCGTCGAGGTCCACGACCACCGCCAGTCCCCCGCCGCGAATCCGCCCAACCTCCGCTCGAGCCTGAGCGCCTCCTTCTCGCTCGCCCAGAACCGCGAGATCCCCGCCGCTTCAAAGGCAGAAGTGTACCGGATCGTCCTCGCCCCGAACCCGGCTACGCTCTGGACAGAGTTGAGTATCGCGAGCCGCAAGATGGAGCAGGAGGCAGCGGCCGCCGGGCGGAACGAGGTCGGCTGGACAGAGGACGAGGCTGTCGAGATCGAATCTGTCATTCTCGTGCGTCTATCGCCCACGTCAATCCGGACCTCACTCCACATATGAGAGTCTGACCTTTTATCATGCCCGCGTAGAATCGCACGATGCCTCCGCTTTGCCTCTCCCCGTCGATCCAAACTTCCCGAATCGCCAACTCGATGCTGCGAGCAACGACGCTTCGCCCCCCGAAACGGAACCGTTTTTGCAGCACGGGCGACTGCAGCGACGGCGACGATGGCGAAGAGGGTCAGAAGCGCGAACGGGAAGAGCACGAGAAGCTCATGAAGGTCGGCGACGAAGGGGTCCCGCGGACGCGCGGACCGGCATTCTCGCGACTGGCGTTCATTCAGGCCTACCGGGAACGGCAGCAGAACTCGACCTTGGCTGCTCAACCCGGTTCGAGCGCGACGTCCATTCGACTCGGCGGTGCTCAGCAACAGCAGCAGCAACAACAACAACCACCTCACCAGGCCGCGGCCGTTCACGCATCAGCACTCCCCGCCGTCGCGAGCGCGCAACAAGCCCACGCCGTGCGCGACTCGCCTCGGCATTCCCGCGCCGCTTCACCCGCCGTGTCGGTCACCTCGGGGCGACCGCACAAGAAGCCGAAAGCGCACGACGGGATGATGTCGGATTCTGGTTCGGGGATCAGCGCGACGGTCACCAACACGGCCGCGCAGCAGAAAAAGGCTGCCAAACTCGCTGCGGGTGCAGTCGGCGTCGACGTCCCCGCCGCCGCCCCCGAGTCTCAGCAAGCCGCGCTGGAACGGACTGAACGGGAAAAGGCGGCGCTGGAGAAGAAGCGGCTCCAGCAGCAGCAGAAACGGGCGCAGGCGCAGCGGAGAAAGGAACGCAAGAAGCTCGAGCTGGAAAAGGCGCAGCAGGCGGGAGACTTGCAGGTCGGGACGCCTGGGTCCAGCGTCGCGGGGACGCCCAACTGGCAGGGTTGAACGTTGTTCATTCCGGAGCACAGAGCGCTTTGTCTTCTTTCAGTCTTGTTGCAAACCCTCTATGTTGTTGTGCTCCTGTTCTAACCCCAAACTTCCAACACGTAAATCTGACCTACACGATCAACGTCCGACGGGTCCTCCTGATCTTTGCCGCCTCGCCTGCTCGGACTGATCGCGCTCCCGCTCTGCTGCCTCCGCTTCGAGGTCATCGCATCGCTGAAGATGGTCGTGCAGATCCTGCTCCGCTAGCTCGTCTTCCTCTTCTGCTTCTTCCATAATCTCTTCTTCCTCGTACCAGAACTCCCGCACCGCCTCGTTCGTCTCGTCCTCGTCCTCGCCTGAAGACGGCCCCATGACATCCACGATCCTCAAAGGGTCGAGGTCGATCTGCTGCAAGCCCGAAGCGAGCGAGTCGGTTTCGCCACCCCGACCGCCACCACCGCCGGAGGATGCGTGCCGCGCGCGCGATCCGTTCGAGGTGTACTGATACAGCTCGTACAACTCTTGGCGAGCCGATTCAGGCATCGACGCGGGGCTGCGGTTGTCGTCGTCGTCGTCGTCGCCTGTTGTCGCGACCGGCGCGGAGACGGAGACGGGCGGACGTCTGCGCGGAGTGGGCATCCGCGCAGAGACGGCAGAAGGCGGGGCACGCATCTCAGTCAGGAGAGCAGCAGAGGCCTCGAAAAATTGGCTCCCCCGCGACGAACTCGACGGCCGACCGAGCCTCGGCGGTCCAGGTCGCGGAGTCGGAGTCAGGATTTCTTCCACCGCCGCCGTCGCCGTGACCGCCGTTGCTTCTTCTGACGAGGATCCTTCATGCTGCTGGATCCAAGTGTGGAGATTATGATAAGGGATCGCGTCTTCGGCACGTTCGCCGTGATAGGCGTGGTAGTAGTCGAGCGTGCCGTCGGAGAGGAGGGTAGAGTAAGTTCCGAGGCAGTCGGAACCGCGGAGTGCCTCGAGGGTTCAGAGTCGATCGCAGCAATGCTCTGAGGCAAGAAAAACAACATCAGTAGAGTCGAAAAAAGAGGGACCTCCGTCGCGTTATAGGCTTCTCACCCGCAAAGCCGTCGGCACGAGCGAGCCAGTCCGGGTCGAGGCGATGTACAAACTGCGCCGGCACAGACGAGAGGTTCCTCGCCCTCCCGATGATCTCGATAGCCCTCCCGAGCGGACTGTCCGGGTCCAAGAACCGCTCGTCGACGAGTTCGCCCTCCTCCTCGTCCCACTCTGAGTCGTCGTCGCAGCCCTCTCCCTGATCCGAGAGCGAGCCGGCAGAGCCGAGCGAGGGTTGCTGTCACAGACAATAGTGTCAGCTCGTCTGTGCGCGGTCTAGAGTACAAGGGAGAGAGCGCACCGGACCGTGTTTGCCACTTTCGCCGCCGACCCAACTTGAACTCCTCAACGACGACGACGTCGCGGCAGAGTCGCTGGCGCACCGGTGAGCGGCAGCGAATGCCTGCTCTGCCAGCTGTGCGGACGTGAACCGGACCACAGACATCCCTCCTCCTGAGTACTCGAGAGCGAAGGCGTCGAAGGGGAGAGCCAAAAACACGTGCAAAGCGCGACGGGTGGAGAGTCGCGTCTGAGAAAGCTTTTCTTCGTCTCCGAATAGTGTAGATGCGGATGAAATATGCGTTTATTCTATAACAAGATGAGAGGGTGGAATCACCGCGCGGTCACGCCGACGACGCCGACGAAAAGACCCTTTCCGGGATCATGACCTCGCCGCGCATGATCTCCCTCGCCGTCCGGACCATCACGACCGACTCGGGCGTGCCGTCGCTCGCGAACCGGACCGACGACTCGGCGACGCCGGCCGCATGGGCCGCGCGGACCGTCACGACCTTGTCATCCCCGCCGGCCGACACCGCCGCCGCGCGGGATGGCATCAGCTCATGCACGACCGTTCCTCTCGTCCCCGCCGCGACGTTGAGAGCTCCGAGCGTCGTCCCGGGAATCGTGGCATGCCAATCTCCCGAACTAATCGCACGGACCAAGAGATCCGCCTCGTCTCGCCCGACCGTCCCACCAGCTGTCGTCTCATATCCACTCGGAGGGATCGGACCGACGAGCGTGATTTTGGGGGAAGCGAGCGAGAGTGGGATGGAGAATTGCATGGCGGCGGTGGTGCGGATGTGTTCGAGGAGGTGGCAGAGCGATGCGTTCGCCGAGAGGGTCGACGCGGGGAGCGTGAGCAGGTCGTCTGGTACCTCGACCTGTGCAACTTTCCCTGCCTCTCGGAGGGACGAGATGGGCAGGAAAACGTTGGGGAGTCCGGACGACACGATGGAAACGGTGACCTCGGCACCGTCTTCAAGCCTGACTCGGTCCTTGACATTCCCCGTGACGAGGCCACCTTTCCCTCCCGCTCCTCCGTCGAGCGGCATCTCCACCATCACTCCCGGTTCGTCCCTCCCGGGAACGCCAGCAATCTCTGCCCCCTCGCCCGGAGCAGGTTCCCACAACTGGAGCGAGTAGGGGTCGATCGGGACTCGGGCGCGCATCAAGACGCCGTTCGAGGCGGACAGGATCGAGAGGGGAAAGAGGAGCGGGCTGTCGGGGTCGTTTGGGGAGAGACGAGGGAGGCCGGACCGGGCGCGGGTGAAGAGGGTCGTGTAGGGCAGGAGCGAGAGACCGGCAATAGCGGCTGCGGTAAACATGTTGCCACAACTCGCCGTCCTGCGAGCGAGTTGAGACCGGGAGTCAGCATCACTGCCGACGCTTTTGCTCATGCCCACTGTTCCTCACGCGTACCAATCAAGGACGGGTTCTCGGACGCCAACCTGGGCAAAGCGGTAGACCAGGTCCCACTCTTGGCCGTGCCTCGCTCCGTCGTCCGCCCACGGCACGCCCGGCAAGGTGCCAAACTGCTTCTGCTCGTCGAGGGCCTCTCCGGGCACGCCGACGATGGCGACTTTCGAGAGGGACGAGACGCCGCCTCCCAAACCCGAGATCTGTCGACCTGCCGGGTCTGGAGAGCCGAGCGCGGTGAAGATGATTTGGTCTCGGACGTGGGGCGCGTAGGGGGCGAGGTGTTCGGGCCTGAAGAACAAGCCGCGGGAGGTACCGCCCCTCCAGAATGAAGCAGGGATTCCTCGTGGTGGCATCTCGTCCCGTCCTGTCCTGGCCTGACTTGGAGGGTGTGAAGCTAGAGCGCAAGATGGAGAATGAGGCGGTGCAGGCAGCAATTCAAGCGAGGACAAAGTCGAGCTGGAAGAAGCGGGCGGAGCAGCTCATAGCCCTGCTACCGAGTATGGCCACGTATAGCAGGAGCGGAAGAGCGTGTTAGAGAGTCGTCTAGAGACGCACCGATGAAAGGCCAACTCGATCGTCGAGCTTGCGGAAAGTTGACTTCGACTCGAGCACACCGCCTCTCGTGCATAGAGGTCGAACAAGCGAACGCCAAAACAGGCTCAAACCTCTCGTCAGCTCTGACCCTACCCACCGACAGGCGGAGGGAGAAAAAAGATGGCCGTCGCCTCGACTTCGACCGCAGCTGCTCCGCTCTACAAGACGCCCGCAGCGTCCTCGTTCCGCTTCTCCAACCTCTGCGGAACCGTCTACAAGCAGGGCAACGTCGTATTCACCCCGGACGGCAACTCGGTCATCAGCCCGGTCGGGAACCGCGTCTCGGTCTTTGACCTCGTAAAGTCGGTTCCAATCCCCTCTCTCCCGTGGTTCCTCGAGAGATGGAAAGCTGACTGTCAGCACTATCCCCCCCCGTAGCAACAAGTCACGAACGCTCGCATTCGAGAACCGCAAAAACATTGCCCGGATCGCCCTCTCGCCCGATGCAACAGTCCTGATCTCGGTCGACGAAGGTGCGCACTCCGTCCTCCCCTGGCACCCCTATGGATGCAGCTGACCAGCAGCAACATGTACACCCACGCAGATGGCCGAGCGATCCTCGTCAACTTCAAGCGGTCGACCGTCTTGCACCACTTCAACTTCAAAAAGCCAGTCCGCGATATCAAGTTCTCGCCAGACGGAAAGTGAGTCGCCCGAGAGCCCAATCCAGGACCCAGAAACAACGAGGCTGATCTCCCCGCTGGAAACAGGTTCATCGCCGCGACGCACGGGTCGAAAATCCAGGTGTGGCAAACGCCTTCGCACCTCGCTCGCGAATTCGCCCCCTTTGTCCTCCACCGCGAGTACACCGGCCACTACGACGACGTCTTGTCAATTCAATGGAGTGCAGACTCTCGGTGCGTTCGAGGGTCCCGGGTCGTGCGAGATTGTTAGGGGGGGGGGAGCTGATCTCCCGTCGCTGCTGTTTCTTCGCAGTTTCTTCTTGACCACGTCCAAGGATATGACGGCGCGGTTGTACACCCTCTATCCTGTCGAGGGCTACCGACCACGCACTTTTGCCGGACACAGAGACGCGGTCCTGGCGGCCTACTTTTCCCAGGATCACAAGACGGTGCGTTGTGTTGTTAACCGGCCGCCGAGCCGAGTCAAGCCAAGTCGTCGCGAAAGGAGATCTTCTCTGACACATCCAACAAAATTCAGATCTACACCGTCTCGAGGGACGGCGCTGTCTTCACTTGGGCCAAGAAAGAGGACGACAACGAGGACAGTGACGACTCGAGCGACGAGGAGGAGGCAGAGCGACTCCCGCTCGGTGCGGGCCCTCTCGCTTCTACTTCGACCGGTCCCGACAACACGATCGCGCATACCCGGTGGGGCATCCAGCAGAGGCACTACTTTATGCGGGTCGGGACCAAAGTCGTCTCGACGACGTGGCACGCCGCGTCCAACCTGCTCATCGTCGGCTTCTCGGACGGCGTCTTTGGCCTGTGGGAGATGCTCTCCTTCACCAACGTCCACACCCTGTCGGTCTCGCAAGAAAAGATCACCTCGGTCGCGGTGAACCCGTCCGGGGAATGGCTCGCGTTCGGCGCGAGCAAACTCGGCCAGCTCCTCGTGTGGGAGTGGCAGTCCGAGTCGTACATCTTGAAACAACAGGGGCACTACTTCGACATGAACACGCTCTCGTACAGCGCTGACGGTCAACAAGTCGCGACGGGGGGTGACGACGGCAAGGTCAAGATCTGGAACGCGACGAGCGGGTTCTGTTTCGTCACGTTCGAGGACCACGCGTCGGCCGTCACGGCGGTCGAGTTTGCCAAGCAGGGGCAGGTGGTGTTTTCGGCTTCGCTCGACGGGACGGTCCGCGCGTTCGACCTGATCCGGTACCGCAACTTCCGCACGTTCACGACGCCGTCGCCGGTCCAGTTCAACTCGCTCGCGGTCGACCCGTCCGGCGAAATTGTCTGCGCCGGCGGGACCGGAGACGGGTTCGAGATCTACATGTGGTCGACTCAGACGGGCAAACTGATTGACCTCCTGGCCGGTCACGAGGGCCCCGTCTCGGCGCTGGCGTTCTCGCCGCTCGGGGACCGCCTCGTCTCGGCTTCGTGGGACAAGTCGATCCGAGTCTGGGACACGTACGGACGGAGTACGGCGGTCGAACCGTTCCCGCTCAAGGCGGACGCGCTCGCGCTCGCGTTCCGCCCCGACGGGAAGGAGATTGCCGTCTCGACGCTGGACGGGCAGATCTCGCTCTGGAACGTGGTCGACGGAGTGCAGCGCACTCTGATCGAAGGGAGGAAAGACATCTCGGGCGGTCGCAAGGTGGACGACCGGGTCACGGCGGCCAACAACTCGTCCGGCAAGGCGTTCAACTCGTTGAGTTATACCGCCGACGGGTCGTGCATCCTCGCGGGCGGCAACAGCAAGCACGTCTGCCTGTACGACGCCCGCGACGGAGTCTTGCTCCGTCGGTTCCAGATCTCGCAAAACTTGTCCCTCGACGGGACGCAAGAGTTCCTCGACAGCCGCAACTTGACCGAGTCGGGCCCGCGCGAGTTGGTCGACGACCGCGGCGACTTGTCGGACCTCGAAGACCGGATCGACAAGTCCCTGCCGGGTGCAAAGGGGGGTGATCTCTCGAGGCGCAAATACCGACCCGAGGCGCGGACCAAGAGTGTCAAGTTTTCGCCGACGGGGCGATCGTGGGCTGCGGCGTCGACCGAGGGGTTGTTGATCTACTCGCTCGACGACTCGATCACGTTTGATCCGTTCGAGCTCGACGTCGACATCACCCCGGCGACGATCCTCGAGACCCTGCACGAGGAGCGACATTACCTCAAAGCGCTCGTGATGGCCCTCCGGTTGAACGAGCGACCCTTGCTCCAAACCGTGTACGAGTCGATCCCCCCCTCGGCGATCGCCCTCCTCGCGCGCCAATTGCCCGTCACGTACCTCGAACCGGTCCTGCGCTTCTTGGGCGTCCAACTCGAAAAGTCGCCTCACGTCGAGTTCCACCTCGTGTGGATCTCGTCCCTCTTTGCCGCGCACGGGAAACACCTCCGGCTGCACTCGACGCAGCACGCGGCGACCTTTCGCGGGTTGCAAAAAGGGTTGACGGACGTGCAAGAGTCGATCGTCAAACTCTCGGACGAGAACTCGTTCTCGCTCGAGTTTATCCTCGACCAGCAGCGGACGCGACAACTCGCCGATGAAGCCGAGATGTCGAATCAAGTCCTCGGTCTGGCGGAGGATCAGGACTCGCGGCACACCTCGGAGCGGAGGATGCAGATCGAGCTGTGAGGTCAGCTGTTCCTTCTTGCACCGCTCTTGTTATTTCTCCCTTGTTGTAATCACACACACGCATTCCGCACACTTACTCACACCGCGCGAGGAATCTTTCAAAAGCGGGAGCATGTAACTCGGACAGAGCGACGAGCTGGCACATCGTAACTCGGTCGCTTCGGCGTTTTTTGTTCTCGGACACATCACGCCGTCAAATGATGAAGCATGCAAGCTATTTTTGGTATTTAGACAGCAGGGCAGCAGAAGTACAAGGGGTTGCAGACATGGATTCAACAAAAGCTGACGTGTTTGGCTTTTAACGTCTGCCCGCTGCGGCGGCAGGCGGCGGCGACGGACTCATACTCATGCTCATCGACCGCGAGCGGCCTCGTCCTCCTCCTCCTCTCCTAGGCGGCGACGGACTCAGGCTATCCCTCCTGCGTCGAGGAGGGGGCGATACCGACCGCCGCGCAGGGGACCTCGACCTCGACCTCGAACCGGCTCGACGACGCCCCGCCGGCGGCGGAGGCGACCGCGACAGGGAGCCGTATCGTGACCGAGAAGGCGAGTCACGACGTTGTCGACGCCGAGGGGGAGACCTGCTCCGCGAGGAAGGACGGCGGCGGTACGGCGAAGGGGAACGAGACTCGCCACCGCGGTTGCGAACGCCACCAGATGGGCCGCCTCGGCGATCGGGAGACCGAGACCGCGAGCGGGAGCGCGAGTCGTCGGACGAGTAGCGGCGGAGGGGCCGGCGGTGGCGGGGATCCTCGGCTCCGTCTCGGGGAGGAGGCGAGCGAGAGAGGGAACGGCCCCTCTCGCGCTGGCCTTGGCCTTCGCCGCTGTACGGCAAGCGGTCCGAGGCAGAGTTGATGGACCGCATGCGAGCCGCGTGGTCCCTCCGACTCTGGTCGAGTTCGTCGCGCTGCCTCTGCCGCTCGCGGTCCATCTCGCGCTCGTGCTTCTGCCTCTGCTCGTCCCTCGCAGCTTGCACGCGCGCCCGATCGGCTTTCAGTTCCAGTTCAATTTTGTGACGTTCCTCGCGCGCCTTTTCGCGTTCGGCTTGGCGTTCGAGTTTGAGACGCTCTTGCAGTTCGCGGTCGAACGAGGCGCCCTCGACAAAGGTGTCGGCTTTGATGCCGAGGGCGTTGCGCATCCTCTCGTCGGCTTGTTGCTTAGCTTGGGCAATCTGGTGTCGCTCGTGAGGCTTGATCGCGCCGCCCACCGCGGGTTGTTGGGCGAGGAGACGTTCGCGGAGTGCCGCGACTTGGGACTCGATCTCGTCCGCCTCGACGCCGTCGTCCTCGAGCGAGACTTGGAGTTCGAAGCACTTGGCTTCGACTGCGCGTTTGCGTTCGTGTTCGAGGATGTCCTTGTCGGGTGCGCGCGAGGCGAACGACTGGCGGTGCAGGTCGGGCGCCGAATCGCGCGGGCGGTCTCGCTGGCGGAGGCTGTTGCAGCGGGGACAGGTTCAGTGCCTACCCATGTTGAGACTAGCCCCGTACATGTACTTACGCGGACCTGTTTGCCTGGATGTGACCCGAGGTGCCAGACCCTCGCGGGGTCGACAACCCGATGTTGTTGTCTGCACGAGAGAGAGGCGGAGATTGAGTGACACTGATGGACGACGACTTGGGAACCTCTGCTACTTACACGACATTGGCTTGGGCACTCCCTTGCTGCAGCGTCGCAGCAGTGAGAGTTGGTGAGTGGCCGACGATTCTCAAGTCAAGAGGTCAGACAGCGCGCCTCCCCTCAGCCACTTCGGCAGTGTTCGCGAGAAGTTTGGCTCAGCACCCGATGTACCGTATGTATGGATCGGAGGGCGTTGCATCTATTTACGCGGACCATGGAACGTATATACAAAACAGTCCACCTCTGCTCCGGCACCTCCTCCATTCTCCGGCAACCCGGGTGGCGTCTGAGACTCTCGAGAACTTACGGTCAGCAATAACGCGGAGGCGCCGACGGCGAGGCTAAGGCTGATACGGCTTTGACGGGCTCGTCCCCGTTAACGAGCCGACGCCGCGGCGCCGCGGCCGTCAGCGCGGCGGCATCCTCCTCGTCCTCGTCCTCGTCCTCGTCCGACTCCCGACTCCCGACTCCGCCGCCGGCGCAGGCAGCAGCAGCTCCTCGGCGTAGTAGCGCAACAGGCGCCCGCCGGCAGGGGGGTCACGGTCAAGAACTCTCGAACTCGATGGTAGACTTTGCGATTCTTGCGGCACGGCTTGGTGTCGTCAGTGTCGGTGCGCCGGCTGGCGGAGGGTCTTCGCACCTGCGCCGTTGTCGGTTCGGGTCGGATGAGCGGTCAGACTTCTCGGCGGAAGACGGTCTTCTCGCGTGCTTGGTCGGTCTAGGTGAAAGCTGCTGCTGTTGGCAATGGCCAACAAGATGAGAAATCGAAAGCCCAGGATTCGTTTCAAACAGAGAGAGAGAGAAAAAAGCGTACAGTCTGCAACGCCGGTCGCCTTTGCTCGTAGTGATGGATTGTTGTCGCTTGGTTCGGTGTTGTCATCCGCGTGCTCTCGCAAGGAGGACTTTGCAGTTCGGCGATGCGAGAGAGTGTGGTGGAGTTTCAGGTCCTGCATGCGGCCAAAGTAGCGACCCTGGTCCTTGCAGCCAGCGCGAGTGCAGGCAAACTCGCTTGTGCGGCCTGTTTTGCCGCGTGCGGGCACACGGGTACCCTCCGAATGCCGAGCCATATGTGCCGGCAGCCGATAGTCTTGAAGGAGGAGGTTCGGAGTCGGCAGCCGGATTTGAAAGGAGCGCCGGAGTGGGATGTTCAGCCTCAAGGTGTAGCCAAAGGGCGGTTCTAGCAATGCTGCATGCACTGTTCTCTGTCGCAGTCTAGTCTACCGATGCCGTGGCGAGAAGACGCTGCGTCACCAAACGGTCGACCGGTCCGTTCAAGCCTCTGACCCACACTGCACGGACCGGCGCCAAGTGTGCTACGTGCATTGCATACAGCTATGGACAAGGCTGTAGATGAAGGGAACAAGGCAGGCTTGCCTCTGCAGCAGCAGCAGGAGCAGGACAGCGGACCCGACCCGATCGCTCAACCACCACTACTCACCCACGATGAAAACAAGACGCCCGACGCGAGCGTCCAAGTTGGTCAGTTGCACAATCAGCCCACGCGTTCTCGTCCAGACTGCAGGCAGCTGACCCACGTCCCCTCCCTCCCGCCTGCGAAACGCGCGATGGCCCCCCCGCAGTCGACGAGAACCAACACTTCACCACCTCGCTCGACCAGCACATGCGAGGCTGGAACCTCGCCAACGCTGGATTCAACTATGACGTCGTCGCCGTATTCGGGTCCCAGTCCACCGGCAAGAGTACCCTCCTCAACAAACTGTTTGGCACCCGCTTCGACGTCATGACGGAATCCGAACGCCGCCAAACTACAAAGGGCATCTGGATGTCGAAAGCCAGCGACTCGAACGTCCTCGTCATGGACGTCGAAGGCACCGACGGCCGCGAGCGAGGCGAGGACCAGGACTTTGAACGGAAATCGGCCCTCTTCTCCATGGCCGTCGCCGAAGTCTTGATCGTCAACATCTGGGAACACCAGGTCGGACTCTACCAGGGCGCCAACATGGGCCTCCTCAAGACCGT